>BSSO01002385.1:0-19505 GCA_030267885.1 Mesembryanthemum crystallinum | reverse complement strand
TTTTTTAATCCCTTTTATTTTTCTTCGTTTTAGAAGAAAAGATTTATGATTGTGTCAATTATTGTACTTTCAAGTAAAAGTACACAAAACACTTATCTTATTTTGATTAGCTATTAACATCTCACAACATGCACTTTCTTTCCACAAAAACTCACTCATTAACCAAACGTTACTAATGTTTTATTTCTTTATTTTTGTTCTCAAAAGCAAGGCTAGTAGACTAGCTTATAAGCTATTTGTGTGATTTTTTTTTTTTTTTTTTGTGTCTGCAAGGAGGAACTTCCTTCCTCTTTGGGCGTGGCTAAAGGACACCTCCTAACGCACGGTCTCGGGTATTCCACGAATAAATTCGTGTAGGTGCTCCCCAGGAGGCTCGAATCCGTGACCTGGTGTATAAGCCAAAGCTTGTTTACCAGTGGACCAACACCTCTTGGATAGCTATTTGTGTGATTTTAATTTGTCAAACACAACAAGTGGGTCACGTGTACTACGCACCATGTCACCAACTTTTGTTTACTTATTTTAAAAAAAAAAAATGTGAAATAATTGCAAGAGCTAAAAACCTAATGGCGTATTGTGTAGTAGTAGTACTAATTATGCTATTGATAACTTTATGTAGTAATCAATGAACAAAGTTGATGGATTTCTAAAACAAGTTTCACGTTTGTTACTCGTCTTTCCTATGATTGACTTTGCCATTCACTCATTCCTTAAGTATACCCTATAGCTCAAAATTAAAGTGGTATCTCTCTCCCTTTTCCACTATAAAGCTTCTCTCTGAAATCTGAGTAATGCTACATACTCCCTCCGTTTCACTAAAATCTTGACGCCCAAACTTTTCAAAGTCAAAGTTTTCAAACTTTGACCATTAATATATGAAAAAGTATAATGATTTCCAATGTAAAAATAATACTTTTGGATTCATCTTAAATAGAATTTTCAAAATATCAAATTTTTATAAATTTTCGAGTTTATATAAATACAATTATTCATGGTCAAAGTGACGTCTTGAATACCGTGCAAAGTCAGGGCGTCAAGATTTTAGTGAAACGGAGGAGTATTAGATAATAGATGGGGATGAAAATTTTCATATTGGTGGGCCCCACAGTTTTCTTCCTTTAACTAAGTAGTGGGCTTGAACCAACATAACATGCCCGATTGGGCCAAGGCAAGGGAGAGATCCCACCTGGTTGGGCCAAGCTCAATGTTACCGGCTTTTGTGTTCCGATGCATCTAGCCGTTGTTTATTTGATCCTGATTCCTTTTAGGCCCCTTGTACATGTTAGGGTATCCTTACTAACGGGCCCGCAAGTGCACGGGTTACGTCGTCGTAATAAAATATCGTCTTCATAGGGAATTAGGAATATCAACTACCGATTTAGCCTAGATTTTACGCAAGCTAAGCCGAAACAATTGATTGGGGTTAAGAATGATTAACAAGTAAAACTAAGCTAAGGAAGTCAACTAAAGTTAAAGCAAACACGATTTGGATAAAGATGGAGGGAATTAGAGTTAGGTTTCACCCGCTTACAACGTTTCAATGCGATAGATGATGATCGAGTGTGCAATTAAATGAACTAATGCAAAGAGGCACCAAATCAACTAGTAACCAAGGGCGTCTCTCAAGGACACCAAGGATGTGCCTAATCTCCTCTAACAACCTACTTTCGTGGTGTTAAAGTCGATCAAACCCATTAAGAATCATTTGGCATAAAACCCCCAATTAGACCTAACCTACTTTCGTGGTCAAGTCACCTTGTTTGGTCTTTGTAACCCCGACAATCAACTCTCCCCTCTCGGGGTTTAAGCTAATTGCACAATAAATTACCCAAGCTCTCACTTAGGCATTTCATCAAACACATGGAGTGTACATCAAAGCATCATAAATGGGCTAATCCCAACTCTAATAAGAGAGACTAGCCACTAATCAACATGAAAACAACATTAACTAGCATTAATGGCAAAGAGTTCAACATTGAAAGAGTGAGAATTAACAAATTAAAGCTAAGAGAGAGAATAGAGAAGCTTACAACCAACAATTGTCCCCAATCTTCTCCAATCTCACTACAATTAACCTAAATCTATCAAAGCATTAAATTTGATCTAGAGAGAGAAAAAGCTAAAAAAAAAACTAGAAAAAGTGGGCTTGGAAAACTCAAGCTCCCCAAAAAAGAGCCCTAAAAGTGGCTTTTATAGCCACTTAACCGGGCTTGATACACAGGGTAAAGGGCGGTACACGGTCCGTGTATCGGGCCGTGTATAATGCCACTAACCGCTACTGGATTGCTGCTGGAAAGGAGGATACACGGTCTACAAAGGGTATACACGGACCGTGTACTGGACCATGTACGAAAGGGACAGTCTGCTTCCGCCTCTGTTTACACCATCTTGCGCTTGGAATTTGGAAAGACGTAAAACATGAAAGTTGTAGCCCTGCTTCTTATCTTTCCACAGCCTTTTGAACCGCCTAATTTGGAGTTCTAACGAAAAAGTTATGGCTGAAATACCAAACAAGTGTCAAAACCGCAAAAACTGCGAAGCTAACTCGTTTCTCCAAATCGTGCATGAAGCCTGCCACCTTTCAATTCATCAAAATCCATCGCGTTCCTTCAATTCTTCACTCCTCCACGTCCTCAACCCTCGATCAAGTCCATCGTTAACATCATTATTGCACCTAAAATGCACAAACAAGAGCAAGATACCCCAAAAGCGTAAAGAGGAACAAAAGGAGGGAAAAGGAAGCAAAAAAAGGAGTATAAACGACGAATCAAAGCAAAATGGGGTATGATTTCAACACAAATAATCGTTAAATATCCACTTTACCATTGGGTTGGACTGTTACACCAGCATGATACTCTTTGTAACACCAGCCCGGCTGCTAGTGCTACCAAGATCTGCTCTCCTGGTTGAGGATTGACCCCACAGACCACCACAAGTCTCTTCAACACCTTGGTGGTATAAGTAGTACCCATCAATCCATTTAAGCTAAATTCCCAACCATGAAATCTTTGGGTATTAGACTATCTCCAAGGCCTATCCTCAGTCTGCCATAAAATATCTCTGTGGAGCTACTATTCTTACAACATGGTGTCCAAACATTTCTCATCACCAACCTGCATGACTTTCGCTCTCGCTAGAGCCTTACAACCCTTCTTCTCGGCAGCAATAGGACCCCGACGGACAGGATCAATGGCATCCAACATAGTTGTCTAACCCTTAGGGATGCGTACAACCTCAACACCACCTCTACCTAGGATTTTCTCGAGCAAGTGAAAGGAGTCACTTTCATTTGCAACAATCCTCAAGGTCAAAACGTACCCGACCCCTCGTTCAGTATGCACCTAGCGTTCACTCTCATTGCCATGCTACAGTGACAAAGAAGCCTTTTCCAGCCAATGCAATTCCGCCCTCTTCAATGCAATCGAACCTTTTGTGACGAACAAATTCGAGCAGCCGTAATTCAAATCCATCGAAACATAAAGAAAATGATTTTTTCTCATACTTAAAATAGACAGCCACAGCCATGATAGATCAGCAAGAGGACAAAAAAAAAATCTAGGAAGAGCAAAGTTTCACTCTCTCTTTCTAACTTTTTCTCATATTATAACTTGATGTTGTAAGTTTTTTGAAGTCCAGTGTTCCTACTTCCATTAATGAGAAACACCCTTCGATGGGTGCTCTTTTCTTACATAACTACACATCTCGAGAACAACTATATCTACTACATTTGTACCAGCAAATAAGCTAAGATCACATAGATTCTAACTGCTATCATCAATTCAGCAAAACACGGGAAATAACCTAGCTATCACGTCATTGGAAAATCTAATTTGAATAGTTCTATCCATAAGAAAGGGAGCAACTAATGAACTTACCCTTCATAGCATTATAAAGGTCATTGTTCATTAGCTCCAAAACCAGGTAGTAACACTTGTCACATTCAGCATGCCCTAATACTCCTATGATGTTCTTGTGCTAATGAAACAGTTCAAGATACATCCGTTCGTTCTACAAAATTTATTCATAATAGTCAGATAATGTTAAGAAATGCAGGTTAAGATACAGCTCATTATATGAACATATTTCAAAGTTGATATAAAAATCTACTTACATTCCAAGCTTTAACTGCATCAATTTTCTTTTGTTTTCTTTTTTTTGTTTTTTTTTTTGGTATAGTTTGATAGCAACTTGATGGTAGGGACATTGGTTATTGACAAAACCAACAAAAACCTTTCCTGTTATGCCTTTTCCCAATTGTTTTGTTTTTTCGAAATTGTTTGTCCATTTTTTCAATCGATCAACTGAAATCGGCTCCATCTCTGTATATATTGATCAATACACACACACACACACACACACACACACACACACAACACACACACACACACACTGTATATATTGAACAGTACACATATTATAACTTGATATTGTTTCTCTGCTTGCTAATGTCCTTTTTTTTTCTTTTTTGCAAAAATAGGCATCTCAAAGGGAATGAACTGCTTGCTACTATCTGCTTCCTAATATAGTATTTGAAGGACTATTATGTCTGCTTCCTAATATAGTATTTGAAGGACTATTATGTATAATCTCCTTTGATGAGGAATTTTTTTTTTCTTTTACAGTTGAAACCTCTTTAGGCAACTCAGTAAGAAACCTTCTACAAGCAAATTGTCAAAATGCAAAACAAATAAGTATAATACCAAAGTTGCTTGGCGCCAGGAAATTTTGCAGCTGACAATGCTCCTACATTCATCTGGTCATCCCACCTTTGAAGCCTACTATTAAATTTATGGATTTGCCATTGATCATGCTCATCTGTTACCAGTAAAAGAGGTCCAAATTCAGGAGTCAAAACATAATTATAGACACAATTCTTGGTTATCTAGCTATGTAAAATGGCAAAACCTTCTCACATTCATTCCTCAAATATACCAAAAACCCTTCCTTGTTACCCCAACTCCTTCGAAGCCTCACACATTCATCCCACCCTCACCTTGCTCAATGTTCATCCAATCCTTCCTCTCTCCCATCACCAAAACCCACTCAACCCTAAACCATTCAATAACAAAGAAATGGAGCTTTGTTTACCTTTTGATAACAACAAATAAGCAAGAATTTTTTTTTTTTTAAATGAACGAATATTCTGTATACTCTAGATTTGAACTTATCATATCAACATTTTGACATCAAACCCCCAAAGTGTTCTTCTCTTCATTTGAAGCCCAAAAAAAAAAAAAAGGTACAATGATATGAAAACAAAACAACAGCAAAAGAAAATTCAGCAAGATACACATTACCTAGAAAAAAATCAGAACATCTAACAAGATCCTTCGTTGGTGAGAGATGGTAATCCGCTGGCTGATTTTGCAGAGAGAAACAGTGAGAGAGTGGGCACTGGGCAGTAAAGCGAGCTCTGACATAGGAAAAGAGAACAATGCAAGACTAATGTTGGGAAAATAAAATAAAATAATTAGCACTGATTTACATTGTTTTCAAGAATTGTTTTGAAAATTTTAAAATTCTGCCTCGCCCTATCGGCTAATACATATATTCTCCATTTTCCGTACCGTTCCAATTGTGTCAGATTGCATGCACAAAAAGTTTTTTTTTTTTTTTTTGGGGTTTCTAGGAGTTTTGATGAGGATGAACTTGAGGAGGGAAATATACCTGAAGGGGGGGTGACCTTGGAGGGGCTTGCTCCTCTTCTCCTAAATGAATTGGCTTTTTTGTAATGTTATGGGCTTAAATAAGCCCTATAAACATAAAGAATTGAAGAAGTATATGCAGAAAAACAAAATTCATCAAGCTGGAATTCTAGAAACTAGAATAAAAGAGGGAAATGGTGATAGAATTGTTTCAAAAATTGCTAATGGTTGGGGGTTTGTTCACAATTATACTCGATCCTCTAATGGTAGAATTTGGTTACTGTGGCAACCTCAACATGTTGATGTTCTTGTTACTCACATTCATACACAATTTATTCAGTGTACTGTCTCCAGTAGACATTCAAATTTCAACTGTTTTCAATCTGTTATCTATGGTCTAAATACAGTGGAAGATAGGAAGGATCTTTAGTCTTCTCTTCATCAGATTGGCTCTAGTCTATTTACTCCTTGGTGTCTATGTGGTGACTTCAACACAGTTCTGCATTATGATGATAGAATTAATGGCATTCCTATTGCTGCTCATGAAATTGTGGATCTTCAGGATTTTATGGATAGTCTTCAATTGGCTGAAATGAAATCCAGTGGGCATACCTATACTTGGTCCAACAGACATGTATCTAGCAGAATTGATAGAGCTCTTAGTAATACTACTTGCCAAGTCAATCATGGTACTATTACTGCTGATTTCAGGGAACCTCTTTTCTCGGATCACTCACCTATATTGTTAATTGTTGAGATAAATGGCAGAGTTGTTAGAAGACCATTCAAATTCCTGAATGTGTGTGACAGAAAATGAACATTTTGATCAGATTGTTTCAGAAGCTTGGGGCTCAAAACATCATTCTGCAGATTTGAAGATTATCTGGCATAAACTGAAAGCTTGTAAACAGCCTCTGAAAAAAAAAATTTGAGCATAATGTGGGCAACATTGATCAGAAAATTGATGCAGCTAGAGATACTCTTCTTCACCTCCAGCAAAATGCTCTTCCAACCCCTGATAGTACTTGGCATGAACAAGAGAAGAATGCTAGAAGAGACCTGGAAAAATGGAATGTAATTCAGGAGAAAATCTTCAAACAAAAATCTAAAGCACATTGGATAAAATGTGGGGATAGCAGTAACAAGTACTTCTTTGCTCCGGTGGCCACTAGATACAACAAAAGCTACATTACTACACTGGTAAATAGTGATGGTATTAGATTGACCAGGTATGATCATATTAAAGAAGAGGTTCTGGTATTCTATAGAAGGCTCTTAGGCACAGCTGCCACTGATCTGGTTCATCTTGATATTAATGCTGTGAGACATAGGCCACAGCTCACTCATGAGCAACAACTCCTTCTGAGTGCTAATATCACAGATATTGAAGTTAAAGAGTCTACTTTCTCCATTGATGATAATAAAGCGCCAGGCATTGATGGCTTCAACTCATGCTTTTATAAAAAGATGTGGCATTTAATTGGTGATGAGGTCACTACAACAGTGAAGGGTATTTTCACAACTAGCCATCTTTGCCCTCCCATTAACAACACTGTTGTCACATTGGTTCCTAAGGTTGCTCAACCTAACAACATTGTCTTCTTCTAAATAGGAACTAAAACAACTTTTCATGTTCATGTCACAGAGATTAACGAGAGCTTTGTGCGATGATGAAGGAATTAATCAATTCGGTCGCGTTTTTAGATTGAAATTTGGTGGCTGAAAAGTTTCAATTCGTAAGTATATCTAATAATTCCTGTTCAATTTGGTCTTAATAACTTCAGATCAGGAAGCTGATGTTTGAAGGCCCAATCAAATATATATCCCTTAATACTTATGTTATTAATTAACTTATGGGAAATTCCACTTGGTACCCTTGTATTTTTGACTTTTCCAATTGGTACCCAAAACATTTTCGCTAATCCAGATGGTGCCCCTGTGGTTTTGAAAAACTAAACTCCGTGACCAAAACATGTGTTTTCCGTCAAGTTTTTATGTTAATTGGTGATGTAGTGCTAGTTTATGAGTTAAAACGGATTTTAATTGTTATTAAACCAATGATCTGACGAAATTACCTTTGTTTTGTACTTTTTCCTCTATTTTTCTTCCATTTCTAAAAACCGGAAAAATTTTCTCTTTATGATAATTTTGAGAATTTTTATGTGTTTTTTCAAGTTTTTTTTAATGTTTGGGAAGTATGAATAGCACCACGTTACCAATCAACGAAAAAATTTGACGAAAAACTCATATTTTAGTCACGGAGTTCAATTTTCTAAAACCACAGGGGCATCATCTGGATTAGCATAAAAGTTTTGGGTACCAATTGGAAAAGCCAAAAGTACAGGGGTACCAAGTGGAATTTCTCTTAACTTATTGAATTGGCTCGATGATATTAATTAAATTGAGATATCTACTTCTTTGGTTCTAGATGGTCGGTTGCGGATGGTTTCTTTTCACCAAGATCTGTCTTTTTGACATTGACTAAGGTGAGTTTGAGTTACAGGCGGATTTATCTTTTATATTATCAGTTCTAGTCTCTTACTTAGTAACAAGAAGTCTCTTTTATATTATCAGTTCTAGTCTCTTACTTAAGTAACAAGAAGTCATATAATTATACTACAATTTGCCGATCATAAACATTTCAACTGGTAGATCAAAACATTTCTTATATGTTCATCTTAGTCTTAGTAAGTTCAGATCTGGTGTTCTGTTCCTTCCACCACCACTACTTTTTTTTCCCCCTTTCCTATCTTTTGCTTGGTGTGCCGCCTCCTTGGTTTTGGTTGTGCTCGCCTCTGTCTTGCCTATTCCCCGGGATTTGTTCCATATCTTCTTGCAAATTTTACTTTTTTCTCCCTTTCCTTTCTTTTGCTTGGTGTGCCCGCCTCCTTGGTTTTGGCTGTGCTTGCCTCCGCAGTGCCGGTCCTAACATATTATAGACCCTAGGGCAAAAAATACATAAAAGGTCCTCTACAAACCAATATTTTACTAATGTGTACAACTTAGTGTTTATGATATAATATACTGTAATGTAATATAATATAATTACACTATAATGTAATAAGCGATGCGCAAAAAAGTAAAATTACAAAAGAAATAAGAAAGAAAAACACATCGAAAGCTTTAGGCCCTAGGCTAGCGCTCTTTTTTCCCTCCCCCAAGGCCAGGCCTACGCCTCCGTCTTGCCTATTCCCCTGGATTTGTTCCATCGTCTTGCAAATTTCCAGTATGGTTGGTTTTTTTTCAAAAACCAGCACTGTTGTCCCAATTTTATCCATTCCTCTTCTTTGTCACACCCAGTGTTAATTAGACGGCTGTGCACAACGAGTTCTTTCATGTGGCTGATATGGACGGTTCTTTTTCCAAGTTCTTGAGTTGTATTCTCTGTCTTTGTTAAAAGGCACAACAGTCTAGTGCCGATAGCATAAATATCATCTGCCACATCCATTTTCCGTGATTATATGTGTAAAAAATATAGGTTATTTTAAGCTTATAAAGCCTGTACTCAAAAAACATATGTCAATGATTGCAATTTTACCTTTTATATTCTGAAACGGCTGTGAGTACCCTGGAGTATGGATGTTGATGATCTGAGGCTTACCTTGCTGTCCGACGGTTGCAAAATCACACCCCTTAGGAATCTTGTCCTGAAAATCAATTGTAAAAATAAACAAATAGATATTTTCAGCAAGTTTCGAGGACGAAACTTTTTATAAGGCGGGTAGAATGTATTTATTTATTTTTATCTATGATTTTTTAAAATTAATTTAATTAATTTGGCTTTTAGGCCATAATAATTTTTATGGGGAATTTTTTAAAATTAGGTTAAATATTTTATTTTAAACTCAAAATAATTAATTCATTTAATGAGTCATATTAATAATTGGTGTCGCTTAATAATTTTTTAATGCCTACAGACACATCCTCTGTTAAATAGTTGGTTGTGTATGATAGGTCTTTCTTTCATCTGGTTGATATGCTCATATTCTCGAAATTATCTAAAATCCTCTATCTTTGTGAAAAGCGAGTTATACAATACCAAATGTAAAAATATCAACAGCCTTATCTATTGTATCTGATTATAGTAATGTTAAGTAAAAGTTGTAATAAAACTTGTACTTAAAAATTATCATCGATAACAGGCTTACATTTTAGATTCTGGAGTACCGTGGAGTGTGGATGTCGATGGTATAAGGCTTTTCATACTTTCCGATGGACACGAAATCACAGATCTTAGGGACGCTCTCCTTTAATTAAAAGAAAACAGAAGAAGGTAAAAAAAAAAAAAAATATCTATCTTTGTCGAAAAGTGGGCAGTGGAATACTAAATGTATAGATATCATCAGCTATATCCATTGTACATGATTATTATAATGATCAGTAAAAATTGTAATAAAACTTGTATTTAAAAACTACCATCGATAACAGACTTACTTTTTAGATCCCGGGAGTACCGTGGAGTGTGGATGTTGATGGTACAAGGCTTTTCATTCTCTTCGACGAACATGAAATTATAGATTTTAGGGATGCTCTCCTTCAATTAAAAGAAAACAAAAGAAGNAAAAAAAAAAAAAAAAAATCTATTTTTGCTAAAAGGCGGGTAGTACAATACCAAATGCATAAATATCATCCGTCGTATCCATTTTACCTGATTATAGTAATGATGAGTAAAGTTGTAATAAAACTTGTACTTAAAAACTATCATCGATAACAGGCTTACTTTTTATATCCCGCAGTATCGTGGAGTATGGATGTCGATGGTATAAGGCTTTTTACGCTCTCCAACGGACACAAAATCACATATATTAGGAATGCTCTCCTTTAATAAAAAGAAAACCCTTGAATGACCAAATTGGCATTAAAAATGGACCATAGATGACAAGTTAGTATTAAAAAATGTTCCAACGACGTTTGAGTCATAAAAATGTGCTCCGGCCACCACAGTGACATTAAAAAAAAAAAAAAATAACACAAGTCAAGTGGGCCTTTTTTTTTCGCCGGAGATGGAATGTTGACTTTTTATAATTTTTTTTTTTATCATTTTAATTTTTCCATTGATTAATTTATATTTTGATAAAAAAAATTCTCAAATCTGGGTGGAGGGAAATTTCAAAATCCCTAAATTTGGGTGGTGAGAAATATAAAGACAGTTATGTAGCATTTATTATTTCATTTTAGATTATTTTTCTTATCGAAATATAATTTAATCAGTGGAAAAATGGAAAATAGTAAAAAAAAACCATTACAATAATTCAAAATTCCATCTCCGGCGAAAAAAAAGGGCCTATTTGACTTGGTTTATTTTTTTTAATGTTATTGTGGTTGTCACAGCACATTTTTATGACTCAAACGTCGTCGGAGTATTTTTTAATACCAAATTGTCACCAAGGGTCCATTTTTAATGCCAATCTAGTCATGGAGAAGGTAAAAAAAATCTTTGTCAAAAGGCTTGTACTGCAATACCAAATGCATAAATATCATCAGCCGTAATGATAAGTAAAAGTTGTAATAAAATTTGTGCTTAAAAGCTATCATCGATAACATGCTTTCTTTTTAGATCCTGGGAGTACCACGGAGTGTGGAGGTTGATGGTATAAAACTTTTCATGCTCTACGACGGATACAAAATCACAGATCTTAGGGATGCTCTCCTTCACTTAAAAGAAAACTCAAGGTATAAGAAAAGCTCATAGCCAAGGGTGGAGCTACCCTTTAAAAATGGCGGTTTATTGGAGCCACTCGACTATAATATTATTATATTATTATGATTTATATTATTTTTTATTATATTATATTGATACATTTATCGTGAGTATAATTTAACCCCACTTAATATAAATTATTGATTCGTCAATGCTTATAGCAACAACACTGAAACCTTATTGATTTCAAACCCATATCCTCAAATTTAACCGAGATAAAAGTTGTATTGAGTAATTTAAAGATTCCTACAGCAAAATCATATGGTTAAGATAACTGAAATGCATTGAATATCTATCTCAACCCACATTACAATTAAATTCTGTATACTAAATAATCTCATCATTGATTTAAAACCATGTAGATAAGTGGATTTGTACTAACTTCTGTAATCCTTTAATTTTAAGAGGATTTTAATAGTTTAAGGCCTTTTAAACCCAAATACGGAAAAAAAATTAGTGAAAAGAAGTGACGTGACATTTATGGAAATAAGTGTTATCCAGATAATATAAACAACTTCATCATTGAGTATTTAAATAGTAGAATAAGAAAACAAGAAGAAAAATGGAAGACCTTTTAAAGAAAGTAAAAGTAAAGAGAAATGTTGTTGGTAAAAAAAAAAAAAAAGAACAAACAATAAGAATAAACCAATCAAATAATATTTAATACCGTTGTCCCAAAAAAAAAAAAAAAATTAATACCATGTATGCATTAATTTTAGACTTTGGTCTGGACTATGTTATTTTTCATGTAAAATGAATGTCACATTGTTTCTTCGCAATAATAGAAGTACGAGTAGACGAACTTGAAACAAACCAGAGAAGCACGGAGCATTGATAACCAAGTGTGATTAGACTCTTTCTTACATTAAAACTTAACCCAATAAACATCGAAATTAAGTTTAAATTCAAATATACAAATTCTACCAACTGAGATGTACCCCAAGGAGAAAAATCTATACAACTTTACTACTTGTTACTGCGATCATCATTATCTATGCTAGATTTTAAACGTCTAACTCCCTATAGCACTTCTTCTTCGTAGATAAACACATGGGCACCAAGAGTAAAATCATTTTTCATGCGATGGATAAGCTTAATACACAAAGCTTCAATCAGAGTGCTTCCACGCACATTCGCTTCTTTATTGTCAAGCATTACATGGCACTGATGGCGTTGGGAGAAGACAATCACTGCAATCACACGCATTTCCTCATTAGTACCTCATGTTCTATCGTCATATGTTGTATCCATGACGGTGTTAAGAGCACGTACCCCATTTGAGGGCTCTCCAACCTATCCAAGCCTTGCTTCGAATAGCATCCTACTTCCTCCTGGTTTAAAATAGGAACATCATGCAAAGCAACATATTGGGATTCCGATGTATGAGATTGAGATTTTAGTTGAAGAGTGAAAGTCTTTAAATTAATAGTTGTTGGTTGCTATCTTATAGAGAACCTCCAAAGATGTTACAAGTGCTATAGGCGGGATACTCATGGTTTGAATGTGCAACTAAGAAGTTCTAACTTATGAATAGTGGAAAATGTGTGCGCAAATACGAGAAGATATTGAAGAAGAAATATTTGAAGAATATAAAACGTAATTGGTCCTACAAAATGCGATACTTAAGGCAATGATCAAAGGTTAAGGAAATCCATCTTGAAACCAATATCGATGACCTTTTAAAAGAAGATTTATGTTTTGATCCTAATTAACAACCTCGGTTTGATGAAACTCTGGTAGGAGACCAAATCCAAGGAGAGTTAGAATTTGAGCTTGAAGAACAAAGGAAACTTATAATGGAACAAGGAATCCAATACGTGGACAACTCTGATCTTCATCACAATGGCGAGATCTAGTGGAGCTAGTTTTGGAGACTTAAACACGAAGCAATGTAGCTTAAATGAGATAGTTTCCAATTTCAAAAAGGGGGACGACAAGATAGAAGTTGGACATCAAAGAGAATTTTGGGAGAACTCATGCACTAAGAGTTTGTTCCCCAAGGCCTTGCGTAAAGAAGCGAGGCCTCTAAGATTCATGTTTAAAAGGGGGAGTTTGATGCGTGAGCATTAGCACAAAACTACATAAGGAACAACTAAGAGATCGAACAATACAAGAAATAGTCCCAACAACAACCAGCAGGGAAGTAACGTGGAACAGTTCAGGTAGGATGATGAGTTACTTTGAGTGAGTACTCCCATTCCTATGTTGCAGATAACATAGTTTGCATCATTGCTAATCCCAATTTTGAAAAGTCTCTCCTTGATTTGGAGTCTCTCATGTATAGCAAGCCAACATATGAAGCTGTATTTGGGGTAGGGGATAACAGATATACACCATACCCATTTGGTCCATTGACATCTAACTGTTGTGTGAGCAAGCCATTCAAATCCATATTAAACTGTATAGTGCCCAAAAACATGCCCAGACCAACTGCTTTGAACATATGCAGTAGCCAATTGATCCTTCACCTGACACACAGCTTTCCAATACTAGCTAGCACCATCCCCAGGCTTATAGCCCCACCAGTCTCTACTTTTTGTATACACTAACCCATAGTAGGTCCTTCTTAGAAGCAATGTTCGATACATACATTCCCGTAGGAGCAGTATTCCATCAGGTTTGCAAATGATATCCCAAGCTATGAAAAGGTGTTCTTATAGCATCAGGTTTTCCATCCCAGATGAAATTTCTGCAAGTACTTGTAATACTTTTCAAAACTTGCTTAGGTAACATGATAATAGAAGCCAAATAAGTATAAAGACTCATGAGTATAGAGTGAACCAGCTGCACTCTGTCTGCATAAGAGAGGTTTCTAATAACACATGACCTAATCCTTGCAGTCATCTCATCAAGCAACATTCACAATCACCTTAGAATGCTTCTTGGAAGTAATTGGGATACCTAAGTATTTGAAAGAAAATTCCCTTACCTAAAAGCCAGATAAATGAATAAGAATACTAGTAGCCAGGTTCTGAGGGACCTTACCAAAGTAAACAGCAAACTTCCTCACATTAGCCTCCAAGCCAAAGCAATTTGAAAAAGTGGCAAACCCTCTCAACATAAGTAGAGTTGAGGAAACATCACTTCTACAAAAAATAAGGAGATCATCTGCAAAACAAAGGTAGGTGAGCTTAAGAGTAGAGCATCCAGGGTGGAAATGGAAGCCTCTCATGGTGCTCACATGTTGAAATATCCTGGATAGATACTCCATACAAATAACAAACATCAGAGGGGATAATGGATCACCCTGTCTCAAGCCCCTCTTACCCTCAAAAAATCCATGAAGACTTCCATTAATAACAATAGAATACTTAGGAGTTGTCACACACAACATCACCAGATAAGAAGAAATTAAGCACAACATCAGCCACTTCCCCTCCAATAATAGGCCATGTATCCTTGAAGAATTGGCTGGAGTAGCCATCAGGCATGGGGCTTTTGAGCCTTCTATTCTAAACATAACATGCTTCACATCCTCCACTGTGAATGGTCTACAGACATCAACTTGTTCATCAGCAGTAATAATAGTACCCTTCCTCACAATAGCTTTGTTAACCTGAGAAGTGTCAGTGGCAGATCTCAAAAGACCTTTGTAGAACTCCACAAAGCATTACTCACACCACCAGGTGTATCTTGAGTGACACCCTCTCTTTCTTGAATGAAATACACATTATTGTGCTTTTTTCTAGCTTTGATTCAGTTATGGAAATAAGATGTGTGCATATCCCCCTCCTTCAACCAATGAGCCCTTGTTTGTTGTATGAGGTAAGCAAGACAAATTCTGTGTTTACTCTGGTTATCATCATTTGCAGCTCTCTCTTCAGCTGTTAAACCTAAATTATGTGGATCAGATTGCAGCTTATTTTAACACTCTTGAATCTTGGCCATTGCCTCTCTATTTTGTATTTCTACATCACCAAGTTGACTTTTGGTCCATTGTTCCGAAACACCTTTGAGATGCTTCAATTTACTCACCACTCTAAACATAGGGTGTCCTGTAATATTCAAAGACCAATGATACTGAGTTAAATCATGAAAACCTTCTGCACAGCTCCACTCATTATAGTACTTGAAAGGTTTGGCACCAGTACGTATTGGAGGTATTAACAAGTTGAATGATTCAAGGGCAGTGATCAAAAGATTTCTCAGGGTGAAAATGAACATCAACAGTAGGGAACTGACTGAGCCATTCATTATTCACCAAACATCTGTATATCCTAGAATAAACCCTATCCTCACCAAGTTGTTTGTTATTCCAAGAGAAGAAAGAACATCTCCTCTTAATATATTGTAACTCACAATCTTACGCACAACTCCTAAAAGGAGAAATTTCTGCGTTGGTGGTGAAAGAGCCCACCCTCTCATCATGATTAGGAATAGAGTTAAAATCCCCACAAACAATCCAGGGAAGATTATTGTGAGGTTTTAAAGCTCTAAGACCCTTTTATAACATCTCTCATCTTGTCCACGTTCATTCCATACACAAAAGAGCAAACAAATTTCCTATGTGTACGTCTATGAGTAATAAAGCAGTGTATCAGTTGTGAAGTCATCTGCAACACCTGCACAATAAAGTATTAAGGCAACTAGATCAACCACAACCTGCCCCCATGATGCAAAGAATTACTTGTAACAATGCTCCATTCATTACAAATACTATATTGTGAATTCTAATCACATTATTGGATTTAACCTTAGTCTATCAACCCAAATAATCCAACCTTCTGAGCATCTAATTTCAGCATGTTTAGATGGTATATTTATTTCTATCACATTCCAAAAACCCAATCTATCCATTTGAGGATGCTGGGTCTTTTGTCTCCTTCTTTCCCCTACTGATAGACCCAGTTGTATGAGGTATAACGTGAACGTTGTAATCCTACTGTTGGAGTACATCAAATACATTGCTCACTAGAACATCAGTATTGTTGCTCTACTCCCCATTCAAATTGCTACAAGCCCCCTACTACGACATCTCAGTCTGTTGATCAGTGTCAGTAGCAGTCTTCATGCTACCAATCTACTCGTTACCTTGCCTAATATGTTTTCTACCCATCATCTGAAAGCCATCCTTATCAATCACAATCTTAGGAGCTGGCTGCTAAGGTTTTGGGACCCTAACTCTCTTGGTACCTGCTTTCTTCTTACAATCATCTTCAATATGACCAAACCCATCACAACCAGTACATCTTACTGGTCTCTATTCATACTTACTTTCCTCAATAACTTAATGTCGTTAATATAAGACTTTGTTAACTAAAGGTGAATTTAAGATTTTTTGTGGGGAACCCTCTTATAAAATGGACTTTTTGGAAAAAATCTCCTTTTAATCAAAAAAAAAAACTTTGTGGGGAACCTCCTTGGCCTCTTATATAAAACAAAAGGTCATGATGAACATACTTAATTCATTTTTCAGCCAATTTAAATAAAGTTTTGACCGATTTGCCTTCATCCTTTAATAAGTGTATATTTTATGCAAATATATGCTTAAAGGTTAAGGGCAAAACGATTAGAATCTCATTTAAATTGGTTTAAAAATGACTTAAGTATGTTCACCATGGTCTTTTGTTTTATAAGGGGGTTCCCTCAATAAAAATAAAATAAAATTATAAGGGTTTTTTTTTTCCCAAAAAAATCATTTTATAAGGGGGTTCTCTAAAAAAAAATCCAATAACTTAAGTAAATTAAACTGGATTTGTTGCGTCTTTCATCCCTCAATAACTTATTGTTAGAGAAAGGAGAGAAGAAAGTTTGGGAGAGTTTGTTGTGTTCATCTTATTCATCAATCTGAGATGCACAAAGTAATTACAGAGGTTTATATACCTGGTCATTACACAACTAACTCTAACAAATCATAGCTAACTCTAACAAAACATAACAAACTAAGCCGACGTTTATAATTAGCTAAACTAACTATAATATTTGCAAAGGAAAATATCCATACATATCCCAACAGACATGAATTAATTAAAGATTCAATTTTACGATAGAACAACAAACTCTATATAAATGGATTTTTTTCCCTGTCCTTTTTGACAAAAACTTCATAAAAATGGGACGAACGTACAATTGAAAAGTATGTATATTGCCAATATTGGATTTCTTTGTGTTTGGATTTCCCAAATCCAATTTAATTATGCCTATGATATATGAAGTCTGTAATTAACATACAATTAATTTCACAAAATGTCATCTTTAGGACTACCCAAAAACATATTATAGCATCATGATTTAGACTATAGTTAGTGAGGTTGGCTCATCCTCAAAGCTACATAAGCCAAAAGCCGATAACCCACTAGCATTACTGTTAGGGCAGCAACATCAAACCCCAAATTATCAATACCCAAATGCATAATTGTTGGAAAATCCACCACCTTGCAATGCATTTCTATCCCACACTCATAAACCTCATTTTCTGAGTATTGCACTCCAACAAGAAGCTTGTAGCAATAATGACTGAAAGATAGGTACTTCAACCAAGCAATGAAAGGCGGTATGTGTTGGATGTAGTACCCTCCAGCTAGTAGGAACACGAGCATTATCACCGATGCCAAGGTCGTGGCTTGCTTGACATCCATCAATATCGCGCCTAGGGCTAGCCCTAGGCCTTGCGAAACAAGCACATTGTAGAGGACGACAGCGAGGGTGAGAAGGAAGGTGATGGGTGAGGGTTTAAGGCCACCCATGTAATATGTGATTGTGATAAAGATTGTAGGGAGAACGAGTTCCATAGGCAAGTCACCAACGGTACGTGCAAAGTAGTATGATGAAAGACGGTACATGCTTGAACCGCGTTCTCTTATTAGCATAGGCCGCTCTTGGGGGAAGGCGAAGATGGCGTTGAATAGAGGGAAGAAGCCCCAAAATATGGAGAAGAAGAAGAGTAGGCCTACCTGCATAATTGGAAAAGTTTCATTTCATGAGTAATAGTACATGTGGATTTCACCATATAACATCGCAAAGATAACAAATTATTACTTACATTGAACTCTTACAAGAACTCTACCTTTGCTAGGTACATTATCAATTTGACATTCACATTGATAGCAATTGTATGGAGATAAAACATTTTGCATTTCAATGATTTCAGAATTAAAATGTTTTTTTTTTTTTTTTTTTTTGGATAATGCAATTTACCCAACCAAATTGAGTTGATATGAAATTTTAATTTTCATAACAAATAAGAACATGATGTTAGCTTATAACCTGATCTTGTATATGGGAGATATCCGAATGCCACCACAAAAGTCCCGAGATAATCGAAACGGACATGACTTGAAAGATCCTTAGACCCGAATACGATTCGTGTCTCCTCTCTTTCAAGCCTCGTTCTAGCAACACCTTGAATTGATCCCACCATGTTGTTGTCCATTGCTGCTCATGACTACCTATATTACGTACACATGTAAATTTCTCAAAAATATTAGATAACGATAACTTTATAACAAAAACACAAAAAAATTAAATTGCATATATAGGTTACATCATTTTCTTTATTAATTAACTTACCTTTAAATGATAGTTTTGAGTTAGAGTGGACTTGATCTTCTAAACTATGCTGAATTTCAGCCTTCAATAGAGGGTATAGGTTCTTTCGATAGGATGATATTAGAACTTGTTTGATTGAACTTGCATCATCATGACGGTCCAATTTACCATGGTATTGATCATGTTGATGATGATTTTCTTGCTTGGTTTCCACAACAATACCTGAATATATCATACAAAAATTTGAGAGTTTACTAAACAAAACCATAATTTCATTCATTTGTTGTTTAGTACACATGGTATTTCTTAGAAAATAACTTAGTAAAAAAATAGATATTCATTTTTGAACTGCAAAAATTTATAAATAGAAAAGTCACTATTAATAATTTCATCTATTATTCTAGATCTATTATACTTACGGGTTATTTTTCCATCTATATAACTTTTCTATTAATGAAGATTTTCTCATTCCATCTAGGAAAAAAAAAAAATGGAATATTTTACTTCCTTTTCAACAAATTGGTACTATGATGAATACAAGATCCTCACAATGTACAAAATAAACTACAAATGCATCTTATTACAAATACTCAACTTTGGGCATCAAATTGATTCCAATATATATAGTGCGAAGAAAGCACATAAAGGACTTCGATCAATCAAATTTTTAC
>BSSO01002384.1:0-19508 GCA_030267885.1 Mesembryanthemum crystallinum | reverse complement strand
TCTTCTTAACTATGATTATTGTTCTTTTTTAAAATTGAGAAGATGAATGTGGTGCTTACATGGCAATGGATGTGACACGTCAACGTATACGTGGCAGTACTAAGTGCTTACATGGCATGCTTATGTGTCGGCCTATGGTTGAATCGTTGTGTTTTAAACTAATTATATAGATAGATTATGCCATGGCTTTGCCTTGGATTGAAAACTGAAGAGAGAATCCATATATATAGGCTATGAAGAGGCACGAATGAAAAGGCATGTCTGTTGGGAAATTACATCAGTTAATGTAACTGTCAAAATAACCGAAAATTAATTAATATTTAATTAACTAATTATCGAAAATAAATAATTACAAGTGGACTTTGTGATTATATTTCGCCCAACGCCCAAGTGCCTTATCAAGATCCATAATATAATAGGCCCAAACAACCTTATCCACTACTAGTGTAGCCCATCATTTATTTAATATGAGTATAAAGACAATTATTTCGAACCCACTCAAACTCATATATCCTTTTTATGCGGGACAAAGGAGGTTGTATACACAAACTTCTCTAAACACTATTGTTTGGGTAGGTCCATAGTCCTATTAGCCCAACCCAAAAGCATAGCCCATTGACAAAACCTAACACTCTCTCTACTATAAAGACAACTAAGGGTAGGGCCTCCTCTCGCTCTCTTCTCCTCTTCCACTCTCTTCAATTATAGATCTGAGATCTCCTCCTTTACTGGGTTAGGATTCCGCTCTACTGCCATTGATGGAGCTTCGCGGCTATTGTCGGATATCCCCCACGAAACAACTATATAAAAGAAATTGTTTTGTGGGACTTTGGATTGTGAAATGTATCATAGTTTTTAAGCTAAAACCAGTAGAGATTTTTCATGTTTTGCATAGGATGGCTCACGGTTAGTGTCTTTGGTGTTACTCATGAGACAGTTGAGGGGAAGGCTTTACTTGAAAGTCAGCAGTGTGGGACTACTAGCCTACTACTCAATCATGGTGATCTAAGCAAATCAAACAACTTATGATATTGTGGGAGTGGATCCAAGAAATTAAATAGCCAAAATGCTTCCCCTTTGTATATCCATACAATAAACGGGTATCTTTTTCTGTCAATTTTTTTTTTTTTGCGTGTTCTTCAAATTTATTTTCCTAATTAATATATGAATTAAATAAGTGCAGCAAAATTCGCATGTGCACAAAATCGACTAAAGTAAATACCACATCAGCTAATAAATAAATAAATAAATTTAAAATAATTTACCAATCCAACCACATAAATTTAGTTTTCTTTTTTATTGAATTTTTATATGCCATCTTAAATGATTTTACAAGTAAATAAACAACAATCAAACTGCAAAATAGTGCGAATCCAATAGACGTACCACCCATTTAAAACAAAAAAATGCGATCCAACTCCAATTATAAAAGTCAGAATCCGAATAAAGATTTATCGGATTGAAATCTTAATGAATTGCTCCGAATCTGGCCTTTGCCATTGCTACTCTAGTGACCAAACCAAATCACTCCTCATCAAAATCTTGCACCAAAAAAATAAAATAAATCAAGATCTTAAAAGCAAATAAGAAATTTGATGTTAAAAATACAATTAAAAAAGACTAAAGTAATTTTTGTCAAGAAAATCAGAAATTAGTAAACAAAAACACCAAAATTAACAAAAATAATGTACTATGAAATTAAAATAGGAGAAACACCCACTATATGTTAGAAAAGTCATCTCATAAATCATTTTCCCAATTTAATTTTGTTGTTTGTTGTGTGTGTGTTTTTTAGAGGAGCCAATAATCAGACGGGGCAAAGGCCAACGGAGAGAGGAAGACAGAGGAACAAGATAGAGAGAGAAAATCCTTCTTCTTCCTCCTTCCCACTTTCTCTCTCTTCGCCGTCTTCCACCGCCACCGCCATCGCCGCCATTGTCAGCCGCCACTCAAGATGAACGGTAAAGCCAACGTCACCAAGGAGCTCAACGCCAGGCACCGCAAGGTCACCTACTTATTTCCGATTTGATTGCAATTTTTTTTTTTTTTGAAATTTTGTGAAATTGTGAATCCGATCTGTATGCTTTGATTGTTGATTTGAGGAATTGGATGGATTTTTTGATTGATTGTGGTGGTGTTGGTATGAGTTGATCACCTGATTGGGCGTTTTGTGTTGATGGGGATGATCTTGATCTGGTTCGTGTGGATTATACGAGAATATGAAAATTTTAGTGCAAGATTTTGATTCCTTTCATTTCTTGTTTTGGTGGAAAGATGGTTGTTTGGGCGATGATGTGTGTTACTGCTTGTGGCTGATTTTTGTGAGATTTGGATAATTTGCTCACTGTTGATGGAAGACGTCAGTTTGTCATTCTAGGTGATTTGGGCCTTAGGGATTATGATTGTTTGGATAGAGAGAGGTTGATAGTGTATTTTTGTTGTTTATGAGGTGCGAAGGAGAACAATACATACATTGGAAGGGGAATTGAAAGCTGTGATATCATGTATACAGGATGAGGTTAATAGTTTGGTGGCAGATTTGTTGTTAGATAATGCTTTCGAGTTTTGTCAGGGTTCCTAGTTTATATGCATCAAATTATTGGGTCTGAATATAGGCAATCAAACTTGGAACATTTTCAGATCATATATCCTTGAGATAAAACTAAATGGTTTGACAAGCTACCTTCTTTACTGATTTGTTGTTAAGTATGTCAATTTAGTAGAATCTACTAGCTAGAGCTGATATTGAGGCTATGCTGTCTTCACATATCTGCATGATAAATCATCTCCAATCCTTGTTAGAATTTCAAGTATTGTGGACCATTTTTGTTCATCTAAAAATTTAAGTCAGGTAACCATCCCTTGATATCCCCAGCCTCCTTGCCTTTGTCAATCTCTTTGCGGGTACTTTATATACTTGGATGCTGCGTCTTTAAAGTATAGTACCTCCTGGCAGCTTGATTGAGTGTCCTGAAAGTGCATCAGCTTATGCTTCCAAAATTATTGTAGTTTTATTTTGTAACCTTCATAAAATTCGTTTCTCAGATTGATACTTCTAGTTTTTTTTTTTTTTTTTTTTTTTTGAATTTTAAGGTCATCTTTCTGATGGTGTTTATACAACAGCTTAGCCTTGTTGATGCAAGAGGATTATTTTGATTAACTAGTTCTAGTAGGTGCTTTATGTTTTTATATACAATAGGAATCTATTAGTAAGAGAGAATTTAGGCGAGGGAGGGACAGGCTATTGGGTCCATACTTCATTGTTGTTTCTCTGTCCGTGTTTGCCATTTGGTTCTTACCATGTGCATGAAGGAACTAAATAACATTTCCCAATATTATATTCCATTCCTTATTTTATATTTTTTAAAATAAACCGCATCATCTAATCAAACTGTTGTGTAAATGCGACTTTTATACCAACTTTCAGTAAGGCTTGATCAGACATAAGTGGAATGCCGTTTTATGTTTGGAGAACAGAGGAATACCATCTATAATTGGGCTGGTTTGATCAGCTTCATGGCTTCCAACTTTGCCCTGATCCAAGTTCATCACATTTAAAATTTAGCATTTAAGAAGTGAACCTTGTTTATGCAATCGGCACGTGTTTGGTAAGATTTATTGAGTCAGACTGTCCTGCAGAACACATCGAAGGCTGTAAAGCAGTGACCATAGTTGCATGGAACGAAGTTCGGTCTGGGTCGTGGGACGGGAACGGGGACGAAATTCGCAACTTTTATGAATTGGGAACGCCGGGGGGTAGGATTAGGTGGGATGATAAGGAACGAGGTATGCTAGGGTTCATTATTTTTATAGGTTATTACTAGGTAGGTTTTTACTTGAATGTTAACTAATATAGTGCCAATAATAGGTAAAACATGATAATCCTCCAATAATGTAATGAAGATATATGTATTCGGGGATGTATCCTCTCTCATCTAAAGTCCACAAGTGGGAACGCAACACCAGTGAATCGGGTCGAGTTCCCGGGTGATCCGGTTCGCTCATAACCCACGTTCCGGGACGATTGACTCCGGAATGTGGAACGGTATACTGTCCCACGTTCCCTACAACTAGAAACAGCACGAGATATACAATTTTCCTCCAAAATGCATTGCTTAAAGCTATATGAAACGTTTCTTTAGGGTAACCAATAAACCTTTCAGATCAGAAATTGACCCAAAAAGAAGAACCAAATGTGACTTTCCTTTCCTTTTTACTAGATATTTACCCTCATCCACTTTCAGAAACCTTAGCGCACTGACTATCAACTTTGCCACCGTGAATACAGCCCAAAATTTAACGTTTGGTTTTACAATAGGGCCCAATTGATGATAAAGTAAGACTGAACATTGGGATTTTTGATCAGTCAATTTGAAAGCGTGCCGAGGAGGAGGAGATCAGTTTTGATCTGGGAGTTGGGAATGAATAAAGAAGTGGACGGATTACCAGTCAATTTTATTAGGAGAGGATGTTTTGCCGGTTTTTCCTTTTGTTTTTTCTCCCACATCTTTTCTTTTCTTTTTTCTTTTTTTTTTTCTTTTAAGTAATAAGTATGAGATTTCGTTTATTGGCAAACTAAAAATGAAGGATATATTTGCAGTCAATGAATATACTATAGATGTTTTCAAATGTAGATTAAAACTCTCTATCATTCTTTTCCCATTTTCCTTCTTTTCAGGTGAATTGTGGTTGCCATTTTTCTGTGCATGACTCAACCACTGTCATAGAAAAGACTGACTAAAACTAAATTATTCAGCCGAGGGAATTTGGATTTTTGATGGTGCATTTAGCTGGGATATTTAGCGACAAATTTCATCTGGTTAAAAGTGTAGATCTTGACCCTCAAAAGCTCATTGCTCTCTCTTGTTGAGAAGTGAAAAGATAAGGGCCTAATGGGACTACATTTTAGGTTTGATAAATAACTTTCTTCCTAATGAACCTAGATATGATGGTGGTTTATTTATTTATTTATTTTTGTGAATATTTGTCAGTATTCAATAGCGCTCCTATCAAAAGCTGATTGGCCAGAAGATGGTTTATCTCCCTTGCTTTCATTTTTATAAGAAAAGCCACAAAGAAGGAGCTCCGAGACCTGAGATATATCCTCTTTGTCAATACTATATACTCTTCACCCGTAAGTCAGAATTTGCTCTCTTTTGCCTCCAAAAAGGGAAACTCACCAAGAAAACGGGCTATGGCATGAGATTTGTTAGCACATTTCCTTAATTGTAATTTGGCACAACATCATTGGTGTAAGCTATTTGAAGTTTTGAAGAATAATGGGTATGGTCGCCTACTATTTTGAAGCTCTTGCACATTCGTTTTATGGGTTTTGGAAGGAACATGCGGAAGAAGTTGTTATGGTGGGATGCGTTTTTTCGCCGCTTTTGTGTTGTCTCTGGAATGCGAGAATATATAATGGGCCTACCTTGTCACCTAAGCTTCTTTCGAATTTGGTGACTTATTAAACTTCTTTATGCGCTTGGGCGGGAGCCGGGATGGCCTTTAGGAGCTATTACTTAATTTTACATGTATGCCGTAATTGGGCTAACTTGGATATATTTCCTTAGTGAGGACAACTTGTCATTTACGTTGGTCGGTTGTCCAAGCAGCCCAAGCTCATCTCAGGCCCATGACCGTAGAACTTTTCACCCTATCCAAACATGGTTGGGCTGGATTAATCACTCCCACCAAAATCTTCGTAAGACTTTTTTTTTTTTTTTTNACACTCTTTTGCTAATACAAGTGACTCACTAACCATGGAGCCATACACTTGTTGGTTACCCTAGCTATATTAATGCAGCATTTGTTAATACATTTTTCTTTATTAAAAAAAATGAAGGAGAGAAGAATGTGGTCTTTGGCTAAAGCCTTTAGAAGGAAGGGGCATCATAGAGGTATATGCCAACCATAACCTTAGAGAAGCAGTTATATGAACAAAGCACTTTTTCATGAACCCCGGTGCTCAGTTTGTGACACGTGTCCTCAAGATGTGCCTTTTCCAATATAGAAGATCAGAAAAGAATAAGTATTTCCTGCAGTGTTGGATGAAATCATTCTGAAGCTCTCTAGAAGCAACTTGAGAAATTGTAAATTGCGAAAACAAAAGCAGATTTAAGTTTATACCGTGGGCCATATTTCATAGGTGTCATCTCCCTTTATCTAGAGGAACATAATATAGCATAGAGTAGCAGAACTTTTCCTTATTCATATTCTGATGTGCTGTTGTCTGATCACTTGATGATTAATAATAAACTTGTTTTGAAAACTGTGACACCATGTGATGGTTGATTTGTGCTTATATTAATCTTTTTTGTTATGCGCAGATTTTGGAAGGGCTTCTTAAGTTGCCGGAGAATAGAGAATGTGCCGATTGTAAAGCCAAGTAGGTCCCTTGGAAACTGAAGTGCCAATGCGTATATTTCTCATTTGTTATTGTGGTCAGGGAATCTTCTTGGATCATAGTTGGGATTTGAGACTAGTAGTCGACCCTTCTAACTTACCTTGGATGTTAAATCCAATGGAAAGCACTGACAGAATTATTGTTCACAATGCAGAGGTCCAAGATGGGCAAGTGTGAATTTAGGCATTTTCATATGCATGCAGTGTTCTGGGATCCATAGAAGTCTTGGGGTGCACATCTCGAAGGTATATTGTACTTTCCTTTGTTATTTGTTTTAAATAAAAGTAATGAAATTAGTTTTTGAGTTATGCTTCAGCACTGGTTTTGTCTCTTCTTTTTGGTTCTCATATATATGGCTCTTACATACGAGCTTGTCCATGTATAGGATATTTTTGTAAAAATAGATATAAGGGCATGTACTTTTGGTGAAAATTGCTTTGTGGGTGAAAATTTTATTAGGTTGGTCTGTTCAGTTTCCTTATTTTTCCTGTTTATGGGATCAATCCTTCTGACTATCTTTACATGTCATTTGTTGCTCCCACATCTGGAAGCACTTATCTGTGCTGGACTGATTGCAGAATTTGTTTGTTTGCTACCTGCTAGTCACCCCGTGGACAACTAGAGAGAAACGACTTGGATATGTTGCCATGAGATTGGTGGCCAGGAATAATACCAGTTATTCTATTTGTTCAGGATCTGATATAAATGAAGTAGCAATTTTTAACAATACTTCTGACCTATTATGTGAAGTTGTGAACCATTTTTTTACTTATTATCCTTTTTTGTAAATTGTATCACTTGTATTTGGAAGTATGGACGACTCTGCCAGTCTGCTATCTCTCTTTTTTTGTCTGGAGCTCTAAAACATTTTCTCAAGCCTTTGTAGCTGGCCTCAACTGCTCCTTCTTTTCTCCTTTTCTGGTAAATTATAGTTGCCAGCCCTTTATTTAGATGATGATTGGCCGCTGTTCTTTTATATGTCTGTTATGCTTTTAAAGTGCTTCTTTTGTGTTTCAGATTTTGCTGCAAAGATAGAAATAAGGGCATGAACATTTAGTGATAATTCTATTGACGCGTGTGAAGTTTACTACAGTTGATCCATTTTGTTTGCTTATTTCCCCATTTTGAGATCTGATGGATTTAGAAAGAATGATTTAGATAAGCTACCGTGAGAATGATGGTCACTGATCAGGAACACCGTAAAATGACTTGCTTGGGTTTAGACTGATCTTTAATGTCTATGATTTCTAGTTCCCTTGCCAAAAATTGTGCTTTCATGGTCATGCTTTAGATGCTAAGGAATTTGAGTAGTCACCTTAATACCTGTGATTGCCTCAGTAAAGCTCAGTGTAGAAGTTTCATTGATTGATTACAGGCTGTGCATCTGTGCCAACTAGAATGTATATATGACATCTGTTTGGGGATGAACATACTTGGTTATCCTCCCTTCCTGTCAAGATCCTAGATCCTAGATCATTCTTTCAGAATTTCTTTTCAGCTGAATGTTTTTGCTAATCCTGATATCTTTGAGAATGATTGACTATGGTAAAACTTTAAAGAAGAGCTCCCAAGTCCTTTATCTACTGGATTTATTTGTTGGACGTGCCTTTTCTCATTCATAGTGGCTTTGCATCATGTGGTTTGTCTTTTTGAAATAGAGTTGTCTATGAAAGGTAATTTATTGATTTGTTGAATAATTTGCAGGTGAGATCAGCAACACTGGACACATGGCTTCCAGAGCAGGTTGCATTCATTCAGTGTAAGTTTCAGTCTTTCTTGTAAGTTTGGGCTGGTTATTGTAGTTCTATGCTTCACTATATTGCCCCAAATACTCTAGGGTGTTTACTGATTCTCTACTTCTGTTTACAGCCATGGGAAATGAGATAGCAAACAGTTACTGGGAAGCTGACTTGCCTCCCAATTATGATAGAGTTGGAATTGAGAACTTCATCCGTGCAAAGTATGTCTTTTAAATCATATGAAACCATTGTGTGATTCTGCTTGATTTTTGCTTTGGTCTCATTTTCATTTGACCTTCACATTGAGGATTAAAGTCATTGGCTAATGCGATAGGTATGAAGAGAAGAGATGGGTTCCAAAAGATGGAAGACAGAATTCACCATACAATGGAGGGGAAGAAAAGGTGTCTTTACATCAATCAATACCAGAGGAGAGAAATGGTCATGGATATAGTAATAAATCTGCAAATGCTTATGATGAGAGGAAAAACACACTAGCTCCTAGCACTAGGGAGACTAGGTCAACAGGAAGAATCAGCATTCCATCCCCTCCTAAAGGATTTCAACAGGTATAATTGTTGCTGTGCTCCACTGGTTTGTTTTGAAAATGAAGGATTCTTGAGTCACATCAGCATCCTCTACGTCATTAACTCTGATAACGGGATTTCTGTAAATTCACACATAAGCTATATGCACTTGTTTTCATGATTTAGCGTGGATATTTGTTTAATTTCATTTGTTTCTGTGGATTTATTTCTGTTCTGGATGATTTCCTGTAGTGTATTGATGTTTGCTTTTACACAGCATATATGCCGAATTAAATGTTGGAGTCAGTTTACCTTCACTCTATTTGTTCACTTGTAAGGAGACTTGTTTTGGCTTGCCATGTCCAGTATATTTTCCGTGGAGATGCTATGGTCTTGATTCCCAATATTCTCAGCATCCCAATTTGAAAAAAATGTATTTAGTTGCTAGATTGCACAAGCAAGGATGGATAGGTTTGGTTTGGGAGGTTGCAGTACACTATGTATGATATGTCAGTATGGAAATTCTGTGGCATGTCAGCTACATCCAGATGACAAATAATCAGTTGTGTTTTTTTATGTTGAGAAGACTGGTATGCTGACGGCAATACTGTTTGGGAACATCTTGTTTGAATGTCTGGTTGTTTCTTTGGATCATTGGATGCCAGTTTTGTTGTACTAACTAAAGGAATTGGTTGATCTTATTTCATTTGTCTTTTTAGTTTAGACTGACTGTTTGCTGCTGTTGCTAGAATATTCTTGCACAGTATAGTGTTTACTTGTCTATAGAATCTGTATCTTTGAAAATCAAAAGAACAATGTACAGAACTACAGGTACATGAAAGTACAAAAATGGTGGAAACTAGATCAGTATATGAAGTTCTCAAGCATAAGTACTCAAGCATCTTAGCTGGTTACTTCTGATTTTCAAACAAAAACTTCCCGTAATTTTGTTTAGGACATGAAATATTGACCTGAAAATATTCAAACTTTAGCTGTTTTAGTCTCTATTTTCCCCCCAGGTTTATGTATTCATTTACTGGATGAACTGGTTCTTATCTGAAGTTGTTCAGATTGACTTCTATGCTGTATTCATTTCCCTGTGGCTGTTCCACCTTCCCAATGTTGATAGTTTGTGGTTTTATCTGTATGGTTTATAAACAGGCTGTTCCAGTTCCTGCTCAACAGTCTCAAAATGATGTCCAGAAATCTGAAGCAACTGTTGAACAGACAGAGACGACGAAGCAAGTGGCTGACACATCTTCAGCTGCATCTCCTCCTAAAGTTGATTATGCTACTAATCTTTTTGACATGCTTTCCATGGATGAACCTAGTGAGAGTGCTTCTGGAAATGCCACTAATGATGATATGTGGGCGGGATTCCAGTGTATGTATTATTACTCTGTGAAAGCTTGCCTTTTCTCTGACTTCTGATATATGTTCCAGTTTGTTGATTAGCATATAGTAGAAGTAATACTGACTTTTATAGTTAACAGTTTAGTATTTGCATTTACTTCATAAGTTGTCTGTCTGCAGCTGCCGAACAAGCATCAACTTCTGAGAAAGCTGATTCAAAGAAAGAAGTCGACAGTGGAAAGAAGTCTGCTTCTGGAATTGAGGATCTATTTGGTGATTCTCCTTCCTCTGCAGCTCCAGATATGCTGAAGCCTCAGAAAGATGTGAAATCCGATATTATGAGTCTCTTTGAGAAGGTTTGCTCTTTGTACCTTAGAACTTGTTGACACTATGACTTGTTAACTATCATAACTGCTAATTGAGAAAGATGTGAGTAAGGCAGCAGGTTTTGCAGCCATGGTGGAAGCAAACACGAAGTTTGCAGACCATGATGGTTTTGCAGTAGACGGAGTTTGCTTTTTTTTTTTTGTTTTGTTTTGTTTTTTTTTTTTTTATTGGGAGGGGGGATAAATTTTGTTTCCCTTTCAATTTTAAATTCAGAAATATCAAATTAAATTAGGATAGAGAGTTTGTGATTGATTTATTTATTCAAAAAGGAAAAAATTGTTTTTGTGGGTCAGTAGGAAACAGCCTCTTTACTAGTTAGAGGTAAGACTATGTACATCTTGACCTCCCCAGACCCTACCCTAGGCAGGATTATCGCTGGGTCGTCGTTGTTTTGTATTTAAATGGGATAGAAGTGTGTCTATTTTATTTTGTTGAAGGGTTTTTTTAGTTAGGCAATGTCAAATTGACTGCCATGGTATCTTCTCAGTGCGGCGACTTTTCCTTCCAAAAATAATACGTAATTGTAATTACTTAACGTTACCTTTTCCCAAACTTAAGAATAATTTGGTGTAATTACTTAACTTGTGGTTCAAACCAAAAAAACAAAGGTTATAGCCTTTATTTCATCGAAGTGGTTGAAAGTAGCTTAAATCCGCTCTTAGTATAGTGCTAACTAATTATTATTATATAATTGATGTTTTTATACAAGTACAAACAAAACGTAAAAACATTATATCTATAGTTTTTAAAAGTCAAGGCAACACCTTACATAATGATCTATATGTTTGATCATTATGTCTTTATGTATGTTTGTGTAAAAACATCATATCTATATGTTTGATCAATTTCCACAAGACTATTGGTTAAAAATGGATGGGGAAAAAATCTTAAATGGCATTGTTGACTCAGTGGATTGACCCAAACTTGGAATCTCTGGGTAAGGGGCCGGGTGACCATTTCTCAACCCTAAACCGAAACTGATCCAACTTTGAAATGACCAGAAACCGAAGTCACCCAACCCGGACCTGACCTGATTGACAAGTCTAATTACTTCTGTCGCAAATCAGCATCTTGCAGCACTATCCCAAATGATTTTTTTTGCTCTTTCATCCCTGCACTCTTGTATGAGCTATTACTTCAACTGGCTGAGTTTTAGCAAATTTTAGGCCCTTTGATAGTTGATACTTCACTTCTCTTACATTTTTGTTGGTACTTGGTTATGGCAATATTGATTAACCCTTGGTGACATCTTTACTTCAATGATGTGCAGTCCAACATGGTATCACCATTTGCTCTTCATCAACAGCAACTTGCTATGCTGGCACAACAACAGACACTTCTTATGGCAGCAGCAGCTCAATCAGCTAATGGGGCTTCAAAATCACCCAACAATGTACAGCAACCTGGGTTGAACGGCACCAATATGCCAACTCAAAACTGGCCAAATCTTGGTTATCAAGTTCCTGGGTTAACTAATCCATTGGCAGGACAGAATGAAATGGCAAAATTTGCACAGGTAAGCCTCAATATAATGTATAGTTTTTGAAAGCTACCAATCTTTAGTCGACGGGTTATAGTTCATTCTTATACCAACTGAACCGTTAAAAGTTATTTGCATCTTGACAAGGTAATTATGCCCCCATAAACAATTTGTGTTAACATATTATTTGTATTGAGACAGGTGGGAAATAATTCGTCGATGCCTACAGCAGGGAGTCCTCCATCATTTCCCACAAATAGGTATGTGGAAAGAGAATAAGCTTGTTTTCTATACACTTCTACTATCAATTTTTGCTATTAGGAAAGCAACACTCTCCTTTGGGCTCCCCTTGACCTGAATCCCCTGAATCAAGGTGGAACTCTTTACATCATTTGGATTTTTCTGTATCAGCGTTTCCTGTATTAGGACATTGTTCGTATAATCGCAATTCATGGCGACTGTGTCCTATCTGTGTTGAGTCATTGCTTGTACAAATTACAAGAAATGAATTTCATTAACCTTAAGGAGCTGTACCTGCGAATTGCTAACCCCCCCATTGAAGGGAGAAATTAATTTTAGCTTTAGGCTCTGTTTATTATATAATTGAACTGAATGAATAGTAATATGTAAGAAAACGTTAGTTGCAGAACTTAAGTACAGTATGGAAACTATGAAAGGAACAAGGCCTTACTAGATTCAGATGACAGATATACTTTTATTTATACAAACTCATAATGGAATTATTGCTTGCAGTTTCTATTCTATGGGTCAAGCCATGCCCGTCAATGGTGCAGCGACGGCTATTGAAACAAATAGAAATTCTGCAGCAGCTGGTCTTCCATCACAGTCCTTGACACAGTCGGCAAAAGATTATGATTTCTCGTCACTAACTCAAGGGTTCTTTTCGAAGCGATGAGTTGCACTTGGGAGGAGTTGGCTGCTTAGGTCGCCCTAGTTAGGACTTGAATGGTAGGGGGACAAAATGTGAGATCAAATTTCCTCCATTGGTTGCTGTAAACTATACATGGGGCAGTTTTTTCAGGTGTTTTGGGTGGTGGCTCATTTGTATGATTGGTGCTGTATCTTTTTTTTGATTTGAGTAATAAAGATGAGTTTAGACAGAAACCTGTAATTTGTATTTATGATTTTGCTTCTTTAGAGGCTTTTATACAACAAGAGGCGATTCAGATTTTTGCCTAGTTATTGTTGGTCTGGAGAACGTTTTCTACTTCTTAAAGCCTTATTCTTTTCATTGTTACCATAACGGGATCTAAGTTCAAGATGAACATATATACCACACATATTGTCTCATTAGTACTTTGGACAAGCCACATCAACGCTTTAACACATGATCTAAAGCTCTATAGATGAGCCGAGATATCTACCTCAATAGGTAGCTACCCCAATTAGTAAAGTGTTTGGGGTAGTTATACTACCAAATGATGGATAATAAAATTGCACGTAGTGTTAGATACTTAGATTAGGAAGGAGAGAGATAAAGTGAGAAACTAAATCGAAGGAATTATAGCCTAGAACAACAAAATTTGTAAGAACCCATCAGAAAGAAGTTTGTTAAGATATGACTCGAATTCACAAGTTAATAATCTCAAAGGGTAATCAAGGCTTGATGATATGTAAGAGATAAGGTCAAGAGGAAGGTTGAGAAGTCGCGTTTAAGGGGTGCCCAACGTGTATAAGACATATTTGATAGATTGTGGTGCTGCAGGGTTGGCACGGCCTGGCACACCCGTGCCAATGGTAGTTCCATCGAAGCTTGTTTTGATTGACGTGTTTCTGCATTGGTTGACTTTAGGAAGGTTCCTAAAGGCCCTAACTTCCTATGACGGTTAAGAGACCTAAACCTAGTTGGTTTAGGATTATGTAATTGCCTATTTATATCATTAGCGTTAAGTTTATTATGTATGATTCTCGACAATAGTATTCTCTAAAGTTTAGATTGGTTCCGTGTGATTCTCAATATGTGAGGATGTCTTTTTTTGAGTGTTCTTGAAGGTGCCCTAACTCCTTCAAGATTAAGAGATTAAGAGAGCTTGTTAGATTTAAGAGACACAGTTTGTGTGGGAAAGTTTCCCGTTTGTAATCTCCTTTTGATATAGTGAATTTTATTCTTCCTCCGATTCATGGTTTTTACCGAGTTTGGAGTTTTCCACGTATATCTGTGTGTATTGTTCTCCTATTATGATTTATTTAGTTTCTTCACAATACTTTTAGTTATTGATGTATTGTCGTTGTAATCACTCCTTGGATTAAGGGGATTAAATTCCTAACAAAGTTAAATGTTAGATCAACATTCAAAGACATACAATAGAAGCCATAATTCTCACAAAGAGCTATGAATTTGTTTATGACTTGAGCCTTCCCATTATACAATAATGTCTGATGTCCCTATATACAATAATAAAAAGTGAAGATTATAATATGAATGGTTTGCCTCGAAGACCTGGTCAATTGACCAGCAAATCCATGACCCTAAGAGTCCATGGTGGGAAAAAGAAAATAACTCATAAACCACACCGCATAAGTAGGGGCATGAGGTCTTGAACTCGAGTATTTTTAAGGAGTGATGATACCAACTTAGCTACCACTTCATCCTTACCATGATAAGTTAGATGGAATAAAAACTTTATTCTTTAATCATTTTTTTAGTTTTAGGATCATTTTTTTTATCCTTTTACCCTTTCATTCCCTTTTCTTTCTTTCCTTTAATAGATTAATTATCATAGCAATGAACCACCATAGTTGAAGGTTTAGAAAGGTAAAAAAAGAATTTGGTCGGTTGAGGGTACATACACTACCCATAAAGCTCAATCACCAAAGAGGATGATGAGGGGCACGTGAGGGGAATGCCTCAAAGACAATCCCATGCATCCAGTTGGCACCTGAGTCCCAAGCATCCAAAAGCAGCTGCGGCTACAACGGTCGATTATGTTTCATGTAGCCGTTGGGAACTGCCCCTCAATTTAAATATTCAAAAAGAGTACACTGACCAATTGTAGTACACAAAATGCACTTGAAAAAACATAGGACTGAGAATTAATTTAATTTAATTTAATTTAATGGCGCCTACCAGTAATAATCAGCCAAAATGGAGAGAGAAATCATGAAGAAGACTGGTCAAGTGGTCAATGTAGGGAAGACATGAGTTAACTATCTAGATACTCTGTATTAATTACTGTAGTTGTTTAATTAGCTAAATAATCCCAACAAGAAGATGGCTTAAAGATACATTCATTAATCGGATTAAGTTAAGAATCACATTCAAGGGATAAGAACAAACGGCTATCTTTTTTGATTTTTCACCTTTTTTTTTTTATTGATCTTGTTCAGCATATTCTATAGAACATTCAAAATTATTTTTAGGAGCTTAAATGAGGGGGAGAGGGGGCATGTTTATCACTAATTATTTTTGTATTATCACTGTCATTCTGTCTGAATTTGATCTTCTCTTTTGGATTTTTTGCGATCTTTAAAAATAATCTTGCACCCTGAATAATTTATATAATATTATAGCTAAAATTATGTGAGTGATTACTTTTGAAATTACACTTCAAGACGAATCCAACAAATACAATTTTACATTTTTTTTCATCATATTTTTTGAATAGATAATGGTATAAACTTTGACTCCTAAATTCCCATTTAGAAAGGTTATCAATAACGAACATAGGAAATACGTTTTACAATGGGATAGAATATCACGAACAATGAGTGAGCTTTTTACTTACTTAAAGTTACCTACTAATAAGAAGATTGTAAGTCAAAGTACAATATATGTAGCTAACACATCATTAATTTGATGGTTTTTTTTGTTGTAGGTGTGAGCATAATTCTAATCTACCACAAGTAGGCCGCTCAAATTGATAGCAAATCAACAAAACAGATTTTCACCTCATACCTGAGAACTTAGTTAGATGTTGACATTAGATGGGGTCAAAAAGCACTATAAACCTTTCGTGGGTTATAGTGAAAAAAGAGACTTAAATTTGTAATACAAGTTTTATTTATTGGCAATGAGGAATTTTCTTCCTTATTGGATGTGTCGAAAGGCACCTTATAACGCATGACTTTGGATATTCCATGAATATATCCGGGTAGGTGCTCTCTAGCAGGCTTGAACCCGTAACCTGGTGCACAAGTATGTTTTATTTAACACTCCTATATTTACAATACAAATTATAAGATGGATCATGACCATTTCCGGCCTTCCTTAATACTTAGCTTCAACCCTTACTCATACCTAATTGAAAGTTTAGTTGTTTCATAAATCATTCCTAAGTTGTTGAAACTTGTCCTAAATTGCAAAAATCACCGTTAATTGAGTCGTTTATTGGTAAAACCTTTACATCCAATCCAATAATTTGCTAAACAAAATTTTAAAAATTTACCAACAAGTGGTTGGTATGAGTGGTACCGAACTCTTATCACTTAAATAAGGTCAAGAATTCCATTCTTAGCTTGTGAATTAAAAAAACCACTCATTAGGAGCACTTTTTTGGTCCACAGGAGGCACGAAGGCCAATACAATAAATCTACATATAATTTTGGGAATCGAACTTGGGACCTAATGTACTCAGTGACTCAATCTTAACCACTAGGTCAAGACCTCATTGGCTCACTAGGAGCACTACCCATTCTTAAACTGACCTGGTGTGAGTAAGATTATACCTGTGGTTCAAACCAGAAAAAATTTGAAAATTTGCTCAATTTTTTTTTGTTTTGTCTTAATTTGAGAATACCACCACGTAATTTGAACCAGAATTGGGATTACTCTTCGCTATATCTATGAGCAGCTACATCCACAAGATCCCAAACAACTATAATTTCATTATTTACCACCGGTAACTTCATTATAAAACAGTTGCAATGAAGTTATAGTTATTGATAAATGAAGTTGTTACAAGGGTTTTATAATAAAGATATAGGTGATAAAAAATGAAGTTAAAGACAATTTTAGGTGTAGCCTAATTAGCTACTCCGGGTGAAGGTAAGAATTTTTGCCGTTTTGTACAGGTAGAGATAAACGTGAAGAAACCACCTCCACGTGCCATCACTCTCTCTCCTCCACCTTCACACAATATATCGGTGAGCCGGTCACTGAACCTAGTATCAGTAAGACACTAAGACAGTAACCTCCCCACTCAAGTCTTCAATATATCACGCTCCACAATCCAACGGCCCACATTCCATCTCCATTCCCCCAACAAATCCCTACCCTTCATCTCCCCCTTATAAAAACCCTCAAACCCATTACCCATCCTCAGATAATTATAACACCCTGTTTGGATTTCTAGAAATCAATATTCTCAAGAAGAAGAAGAAGAAGAAGAAGAACAAAAATGGCGAGCTGGAACTTACCGATGATGAAGGCAGTGCTGGTATCAACCGGTGTGGTGTCAATGGCGTTGATGCTGAAACTCACACTACCAGTGATGGCAGAGTTTCTCACCTTCGAGATCCCTCTGTTATGGTCCTTCGCTCTCTCGTGGATGCAACTGCCGTACCTCTACCTCCTCATCAACTGCATCATTCTCTCCATTGTCGCCTCCTCCAAGCTTCAGCCACGCGCCGCCGGAGGTGAGGAGCCGCCGCTCGCGAAGTTCCCGGGGGATGAGCCGGTGGTGACGGTGAAGGGTGCGGTGGTGGAGGAGAGAGAATCGACGGTGGTTGATGATGTTGTTGCTCCGGTGGAGGTGGTGTTTGGTTATGTCGATGATGAGGAGGTCCCGGTGGTGGTGGCGGAGGCGGAGGAGAGAGAAAGTGGTGGTGCTGGTGGTGGAGAGGAGGTTGTGGTGTCGAAATCGAAGTGGACGCCACCGAAGACGCCGGTTTCTTCAGCTGAGAAGCCGCCGTATTCTGCTAGGTTTGGTCACCGGAAAACCGTCAAATCCAGTCCTGAAGGTAAAATCAGCGTCTCACTCTTGATTTTTACTAATATTTTGAAATAATTTTAAAGAAAATTTCAAATTTGCACTGTTCTGTTGAATCTGCAACCAGAAAATTCATCGCCAGTTTTGTGTTGTGATTTTGCTTTATTTATCTGCAAATATTTACTCTAACTCGCATGTGAAAGAGGAGAATCTAAATTAATTGCAAATGTTAGGTTCATATGGTAATTTCCTTAGCATTAATCAGGTCTCGATTTATTTCGCCATAAATTTCTAGTTAGGACTTTTCAAAAATTGAAATAGAAGTAATTTTTTGCAAACTAATCCTGGACTTTTTTTTTTTTCAAATTAAATTCAATCTTCAGATCTCAAATCCATACATTTTCAGAAGATTTGTGTCTTAGACATTTGAATGAAAAGAAGAAAATAATTTGAAATTCTAGGTTTCATTAAAAACTACTCTAAAATGGAAGTGTTTTTGCAAACTTATCAGTTTTTGTTTTTTTTTTAATTAAATTAAGTCTTTCAGTTCTTTGTTCCCCGTACATTTCTAGAAGATTTGTGTGTTTTAAACATTTGAATTTTCCAAACAAAAATATAGATAAAGGGAAATAATTTGAATTTGAAATTTTTAGAAAAAAATAAGGTAGGAATATTTGGAATTATTCGTATAGTAACGGTCATAAAAATGACAAAAATGTGCAGGGAAGGCAATGCTGAGAGTATCAAGGCCAAAACGGCAAGAAGCACTGGAATCAACATGGCGCACCATAACGGACGGCCGTGCAATGCCGCTGACACGGCGACACCTCCGTAAATCGGACACATTCGGCGGTGGCGCATCGGAGAACTCGTCGTCGTCTCCGGTACGTGCAATGAAGAAGTCGGACACGTTCTCCAGTGGAGGAGGCAGCGGAAATTCGTCGCCAGCGAGTGCAGGGTCCGGCGGGAAGATGAGGAGGGAGTCGTCGCTGAGTCAGGACGAGTTGAATCGGCGAGTTGAGGCGTTTATCAAGAAGTTTAATGATGAGATGAGGATGCAGAGGCAGGAGTCACTGAATCAATACAAGGAAATGGTGAGCCGCTAAACAAAAAAAATTCAAAGAAAATTTAAGAAAAGAAAAAAGAAGAGAGTAATTTCTGAAAACTGTAAAGATATATATGATGAAAATCTTGGTATGGTTTTTGAAATTTCGAAAAAGATTTTGTGGGGAGGGTTAGTGAAATTCATACTTATGAAGCTAGAGTATGCTGTCTTGTGCATAATCTAGCAGAAAATTTGGTGGTTGTGGTGAGAAGGGAGGCCATGTAATTAGCTCAATTTTGGTACTCCATTCTGCAATTTTATTTATTTTGTTTTTATTTTTATTTTATTATTGTGATGTGAAGAACTTTGTTGTTGCTAGTGTGTGTGAGTTATCACACAAAAAGTGGCTAATTTTGAGGAATTCAAGTTTCATTTGCAAATTGTGTACATGTTTTCCTAACATTATTTGTGTCTAAAAGTCTTTTGAACAATCTTTGAAAATGAGATACGAGTCCATTTCACCATTGGGAATGGACATGCAAGTTTCATGAATTAACAGCTCTGCAAGGTACTCATCTTTCATGTTTTGGTGATTTAAGGTACTCATCTTTTATTTTGGTGATTTAAGGTACTCCCCCCTCTTTCCGGTGAGTATTTGCTGACGTGGCAGCCGGAGTAAATAAAGA
>BSSO01002383.1:0-19512 GCA_030267885.1 Mesembryanthemum crystallinum | reverse complement strand
TAGAAAGAGAGAAGACAAATTATATGTCCACCAAATTTACAATTGACTATTGACATTCCTCCTTCTTTTCTTTCTTATTTCCCTTTTTATTTGCATTTAAGGTATTTTAATGCTTGACATTTATGGGTCTTATAATTATTTTGTTCTTTTTGTTGTATTTTATTTGCCAACTCAACTGATGATGTGGCATATGATGTGGCAAGTGATGTGTCAGCTTATGGTTGAATCTATGTGTTTTAAACTAATTATATAGATTTGTAAGAAATTAAAGGATTTTTTTTATTTCATTTTAATAGAAAATCTTTTATCTCATTTTTTTTTTTAAAGCTACCCGCCATAAAGGATTGGTTTACCCTTGTGTTATTAGTATATTGGTTTTAATCCGTGTATCTCTATGTTAATGCAATTTTAGTTAAAATAACGCAAATTCTTAAGTATAACCATCTATCCGTGACTTTTTGCAATTTTGAGAAGACACATGCCATTAGTCATCGCCTCTATTTCCTCTCTAATACCATTATTAGGCATCCTCATTTGCTATATGATTTCTGATCCTGTCCCAAAATTTTATCCATCGACTTTCTGGCCTCTTTTTCCATCTTCAACGGAATGAGTCATTTTGAAAGGAAAAAAGAAAAAGAACTTCTAAATAACACTCCTATTATTGTTCTTGTACTTGATGAGGCGGGTGGAAATTCATTCGACTTGCACGTGACAAACATCCACGTTGATCTTGATCCTCTCCACATATGTACTAATAAATTGTCTCATAGAATCGATGTGAGTGCTCGCTTTTGATTCTGTATCTTCCTTTTACACTTACCTTTTTCTTTTTTTTTCTTTTTTTTTTTGGGGGTGTCTGTAAGTGGGAACTTTCTTCCCCTTGGGCGTGGCTAAAAGACACCTTCTAACGCACGGCCTCGAGTATTCCACGAATAAATTTGTGTAGTTGATTCCTAGAAGGATTGAACCCGTGATCCTTTTACACTTATTTTATTAGGAGTATAATCTTGATTATTTGACGAAAGGTACCATATGATGTAACAGGCAAACTTGAATTACTGCTTCGATTGTTTATTAAGCGAGAGATTAAACGAATGTCAAATTTAAGATAAGATCACGTTGCAAAGGAAATGTGATCAACTCAGCTGTAAGGTGGCTAAGACTATGTTCAATCCAAAGTGTGAACATAAAATTATAAGGATCGTTTCTTGAGGTTAACATTCATTTTTTTAAGTATCGTGTCTTAAACAAGTTGAAGAAAAGAAGTGTGCATAAAAAATTGAAAAATTAATAGGTTACCCNTTTTTTTTAGTCTGAACTTAACCGTTAAGATTAAGAAGAGGAATACTTTAGTCTTACAAATTAAAATACTAATTTCAAGGCTTTAGAGTTGAGCGCCCACGTTAATAGGCACCAAAAACCTAGCAAGAAACACAACTTCTAGGCAGTTTCCTTAGAGAGTCCACCACTTTCACTTCACCAAGTAAACAATTTGGCAAGTCAATTTTAATCAAGAAAAATAAGCAACCCTTCTCCCTAGATCAATCAAGTACTGGCTAATAGTGCTAATATTTTCAACTAAGGCTTTGCATCTAAATACTGGAATAAAAATGCATCCATCACCATATGAAAATACAACTACTACTGCTGGTGGTGGTGCAAAATACAGCACACAAGCAGGAGTAGCAGTACCATATCCGGCGCCTCCAATGAACGTCGCTACCGGTCAGCCGTATCCGTCTCATTACAACTCCTCTAGGGGCCGTGGCGGTGGCACAGGACCGTGGTCGACCGGGCTGTGTCACTGCTGTGATGATCCGGGCAACTGCTTGGTCACTGCCTTTTGCCCCTGCATCACCTTTGGCCAGATTGCTGAGCTCGTCAATAGGGGCGAAATCGGTATAATTAACAAGTTTTTCTTTCTAGCCCAAAGTTGTTTATTGTATTTTGAGGAAAAACCAACTATTGCAAAAGTTCAAATTTGACTTACTTTATATGCTATATATGTTCTGTAAATGGAATCAATGCTTTCAAAAAAAAAAGGTCTGGTTTTTAAGTGGGTACCCAAATAATATTCAATGGAATTTTTGTAAGGTCGGTATGCAAAATGAGTAAAGAAACTTTGGGATGAGATTGAGTTTCTTAGTGCTACGAAGCTATGAGAGAATTATTCAAAGCTAAGCTAGTAGTTTCTAATTTTATTATATTGTTGAGTTTCCAAATGTGTTTTTCTCTTGAAGAATAATATGTGGACCACTAGATTAGTAATGAACAAAATCGTATTAGATGAATTAATACAGTTTTGATGCAACTACGTTGCCACTGAAATTCAAATTATGGGATTGTCATATACAATCAACCTATAATCTTTCATGGGTTATCTATTCACCAAGTCAACCAAATATTTTCCTTTTTTTTTTTATCCATATATTGTAGAAAATCACTTTGTTTTTGTGCAAAATAGTGTATGAGTACCAAACAATTCGAGTTGTTTTAAATAAATAGGTAGTTATGTTGGTGATGATGGATGCAGGTTGTGCAGTGAGTGGAACAATATATGGGCTACTAATGGGAGTAGGGTTACCATGCTTGTATTCATGCTTCTACCGCTCAAGCTTGAGGGGCCAATATGACTTAGAGGAGGCACCATCTGCTGATTGTTTGGTTCACTTCTGTTGCGAGCTTTGTGCGCTTTGCCAAGAGTATCGCGAGCTCAAGATTCGCGGTTTTGACATGGGCATAGGTAATTTAGTTGTATTCCCTCTATTTTACAGCAACTTTTAATGTTCAGTTCTTATAGTAAAAACTTGTGAGGTACCAATAATGAATGACGAATATTAGTTAAGAACTTGAAAAAATTTTGGGATTTTTTTTGTGAAGGCTGGCAGGCAAACATGGACAGGCAAAGCCGAGGGATGACAGTGCCTCCTCAAATGGGCACTATGATGCGGTGAAATTTTTTCCAGCATTTCCAGTGACAAAGATTATATTGTTAATGTCAGTGTATTATTAGTATTAGTACTATTTTCAGAATTATTCCATAATCGTGTTCTTCTGGTCAAATTGCTAGGAAGTATAGCCTTCATATGGGTTGATATGCGCACTTTGATTCACATGTTCATTCAAATATGTTGACATTTCTGTTGATTTCTTCTGTTGCTATCAATGTTGATATGATATTCTCTTTTTATTTGTTTCTCTCTTCCATCAAAACTTTTGCTATCAATTTCTATTTTCTAATAGTTAGCTTGCTATCAATCAAAAGACTAGTACGTACTTAATTAGTCAAAATCACAGCTTTAAAACTCGATCTGAAACTGTTGCGAAAAACTTATTTGTAATTACTGCTGTAAGATATAAGATGTAACAGGACTAAAGCTAAAACAGGGTACTCTGCATCCTCAACAAAAGGCACACACTCTTCTTAAAAACAAAAGAGAACGAAACAAAAGAACAAAAGAAGGCTTATCATACAAGCAATATGATAATTACTAGTAGTATATGATATGATGATCTAATTAGCTGATTTCATGGTGCGAGTCATCATGGTAGTAAACTCATCCATATTAATCAGCCCATCCCCATCATTGTCAACCTCTTTAATCATCTTCTTACAGGACTCCAATCCGCACTTTTCACCCATCCTCCTAAGCACTTCCATTAGCTCAATGGCACTTATCTTCCCGTCCCCATTTGAATCAAACACCCCAAATGCATTCTCAATGTCCTTGGACTTCACCTTGTGATTGTGCAGCTCCATAAACTCCGTAAAGTCAATGAACCCATCACAATCCTTATCAGCCACACGGAATGCCTTGCTGGCCTCCGCATCAGTGTTGACCGTTACATCCCTCCCATTGACCGCCTTGATCATGGCCTTGTACTCCTCCCTAGAGACTTTCCCATCCTTGTTGTTGTCATATGTGTCGAACACCCGCTTCATCTCGTGCATGTTTGGTCGGAAGCTTTTGGACGTGTTGGTGTTGGTGTTGATGCTGGAGTTTTGCCTGGTCGACGACCTAGAGGTGTTGGGCAGAGGTGAGTTATCGAGGGTGGATTTTCGGGAGAGGTTTACACCGTGAGCGTTGAGGAAACTCATCTTGGACATTCCTTCTTCCTGATACTATTTTTTTCTCGAAATTACTTGTGTGTATTGTGTGTTACTATGAGATGTACACCATACATTTCTTGCTTATATAGACAAAGAAAAAGGGTATATGATGTGGTGGTACATTTACGCGTAGAAGTATGAAAAAGTAAAGTTGGTAAGCAAAAAACAAAAGGATAACGCTATTCAAGTTGAGGAGGAATCTAATTGAAATAGGTGGGCAAAAATGAAAGGGGGTGATGAATTATACGGTTTTAGAATGTAAACAGATGTTGGAAGAATATTGTGTACCTAAGATCACGCGGTGTTTCTAGAGTTGTATACTTTGTTTTTGTTGTAGAGTACTACTCCTTCCGTTTTGCTAAAATTTGAAGCTGTGACTTTGCACGATTTTCAAAACGACATTTTGACAATGAATAATTGTATTTATATAAACTTAAAAACTTATAAAAAAATTTGATATTTTGAAAATACTATTAAAAATGAATCCAAAAATATTATTTTTACTTTGAAAATCATTATACTTTTTTATATAATAATGGTCAAAGTTAGAAAATTTTGACTTTATAAAATCAAAACTAAAGATTTTTTTTAGTGAAATAGAGGGATTATGTGGGTTCCTTAGTTGGCACCCTACAATGCACCAAGTGGTTAGATGCTCAACTATTAGATGCTGTTCCTTGGCTCTTTATCCTGAATCTTAGCAGAGTGGAAGTGACACAAACAGGAGAAGACCAACGCACAAACAAAGGGCCCGGGTATATAACATAAAGGCCCATAATTGTTTTAGTTTACTCATATAATTTTTGGGCCGCCCTTTGGGCTGCGAGATTAAATAGTTTTTAATTAATGGGCCACGTGATATTCTTACTCCATTTTAGGTGACTAGTAGTATTTATTTATTTATTTATTTATGCTCAATTTTATTTTTATCAATTAAAAGAAATACTACATTATACATGCACGAGGATGAGAATTAGATTGCACACAATCTCTCACTGGGCCTACGTTATATATGCAGGAGGGGCAATTAGGAAATTAGGCTAGCTACACATATTACNAAAGAAATGACTATAGGTGGAGTAATCTACTAATAACAAGATTATTTATTATTTTTCTTTATGCTTTTATCAATGTGAGATTCTACTTATAATTTAATACTTCAACAAAACTCTCACTTCTTAATTTTAAATTTTGTCCTCTAAGTGTGTTGAACAGACCTTCTAACACTTATGCTGATGAATTTAACTTTTGAACCCATCTTTGTCTCTCCTTGGGAGCACCTACACGAATTTATTCGTGTAATACCCGAGGCCGTGCGTTAAGAGGTGTCCTTCCTCCTTACAGACACAAAAAAAAAAAAAAAAAAAAAAAAAAAGTACACAAAATTTGGATTTAGGAGTGTGAAATTTCTGCTTTAATTTATCTTAATGAAATCCTTAGTTCTTCTATTACCCTAAGATAATTTCTTAATTAGTGAACTTTTTTTTTATTAGTAAATATAAATTTAGACCTGATATTGGATTTTCGGTTTACAAAAGTGTCAATTTGTATCCGGTTTGAGTTTAAGAGAGAAAAAAAAACCTCGATTGGATCTGGATCACTTGCTCATCCCTAAGGGTAGGTAGTCATTAAAGGCTTTGTAGTACAGGTGAAGCTGAAGCAGCAAAAAATGCAATGGGTCAAGGTAGTTCATTATAAGGGATAGGACGACATCGCTAATGCTATATATCTCTAAGAGGGTTTTGTGCTTTTGTCTATGCCTCATCATCAATTCGAAAAAACAAACTCCTAGTTTTTTTTTTTTCTTTTTTTCTTTCTTTTTTCTTTTAACAAACTCCTCCCTTTTTATGGTGCAATCTCCAAAAAGCTTTTGATATGAGCCTTATATATTTAGAAACACATTCTTCTGTAAACCTGATTTGTATATAAATATTATTCTATGCTACAAATAAACCTGATTTGTTATGGGTTCAATATAGAAACTGTTCCACTTCCCATTCTAGGCTACAAATAAACTTCCAATTTTTTTATTTGACCATAAAAAGTCAAATAAGACAATCGTTATGAAACAGAAGAGTGTAAAAGCTATAAAAGCGGCACCTGTTTAAGGGTCGGCTATTGTAAGGATGCATGGAGGCAATGTGTATCTCCCCTTGGAAATAATAAATCAACAACCTTTAGCGTTATAGTTCAACGCATCGAAAGAGAGGGTGTCGAAATCGATAAAACCGTAAGCATTTATGGTAAGATTTACTACTCCATATAAGATCCAGATTGGTGATAGTTATTACTATCTACGTACCATTAGCTAGGGGCCTGTTAGGCCGAGATTCTACATAAAAGCACTTATCCATTGCATATTACTATTCCACCACCCTCTCTTCCTCCGCCTACTCCTCCATTTTAACTTCTAATAAGAAGGTGAAATGAGGATAGAAAGTAAAAGCTCCAAATTGTATCTCCTACTTCTAGCATCTTTTCAACTTCGATTCTTAGAAGTTAATGGAAGAGGAGGTGGAGGAGGGGTGGTGAAAGAGTATATGGAATGGATAAAATTTTGTTTTGTTTGTTAGTTTTTTTTTTTTTTTTTGGCAGAAGCTTGGCAAAAAGGAACCTTTACACTTAATCACTTTTTTAGGTTAAAGCTCACAAACATTGACCATTAACTTTTGGAAAAAAAAAAATAGTATGAAGATTTTTTACGAGATCAAAATACTATTGTTAGATTCTTTTACAACCTTATTTTCAAAATATTAAAGGCCCTGTTTGGGGTGGTTGCCAGTTACCAGTTTTCAGTTTTTTTGAAAACTCAAAACCAGTTTTTGGAAACCACTTTTTTTGGCTTTCTATTTTCTATTGTCAGTTTTGAAAATTAAGCTGTGAACTGTAAGCACAAAAAAAATCAACTTTAAATTAAATTTCTACAAAGGGTTGAAAAATTTTCAAAATCAAAAATTAGCAACTGGCAACCATCCCGAACAGGGCCTTTGTTATGATTTTAAATTGTTTATAGCCAAAATATTATCTCTAAGAAATAAAAAGTTCAACATCAGTATTTTAGGGAGATGCAGAGCCAGAGTATATATTTTTAAATTGTATATGGATGTATGAACTAGTACAGAAACATGAAATTGTAATTAACATACTCCATCCTCAACTCTTTTTTGGTAGGAGTAGTAGTAATGTAAATGTCTCGCCAAAAGGCTATATAATGCTACTACTCGTATGTCGTATAGACAGACATTTATATAAGTACACTATCAACTACGTAGTAAAAATTGTAGGAGCATGCATGCAATGACGTGGTTTGTAAAGATGTGAGTGTTCTCTTTGATTGAATTAATAATCATATTTAATTTCACTGCTAACTTTCATTATTCTCCAAATTAGAATGTGATAGATTATTACATCTTTAGATTTATTTTGATTCATAATGTTCAATTCATAAGATAATAATTTTGCATTTGACAACACCTATGATAATTGTCCTCAATAAAATCCTTATAAACTTATTTGGCAGCGAGGGTTTGATTGTAAAATTAAACTTAAATCTGTAATACAAATATGTTTTTATCTACATTTTCTCATGTATATTATAAATTTTAGTAGGGGTCGTTTCTATCCTCTGCAAACCTTTAATAATTTTATCCCCACTACTAATATGGTACATATAAATGTGAATTGCAGATTCCTTTTATACTATGGACCATGAAATTATTCAAAAAGTGGGATATAGGTTTTGCGTCGACACTAAATTAAAACACTTCTACTTATAATAAGTTGCTATAATAAGAGAATAATATATAACAATCTTAACTACTCATTAATAATTTGTGTTATCTTTGTTATTTTTGAGTAATTACTTGGATGGGTGAAGTATATCCATCACCTCATTAATGAAGAAATCAAATCATAGAGAGAATCGAGTTGTTATGAGTTTCCATCACTAGCTACCTATTTATAGACTCCCGTCATACTCATGCATCTAATAGAAGAAGTGTGTCAAAAACAAGAAACTTGAATAATGTATAGCAAAAAGGTTAGCTAAAGCTAGCTGTATTTATGTCTACACAGTACATGATGATACATACATACAACTACTGAGGTTTTTTTTTTTTTTTTTTTTTTTTTTTGACTCTTTTGTTATTCTACTATATAACAATGACTCAAATGAACCCAAAAGAAAAAAAATAAAATAAACAGAAAGCCAAAACTATCAAGCTCACTAACAAACACTTTTTAGTTGATTTTTCTCTGGTAAGTAACCACTTACTCCTAGCTACTTATATATATACCCCCTACAAAAAGGTTAAACTGAAAGAAACAAGAGAGAGAGAGTACAAAAATGGAATTAGATGTAAACACTTTGTTATTGGTCCACTTTGATCATCAATGGCGCTTCAATGTCTTCTTCTTCACTCACTGCTTTTTTCTTCATATCATCATCATCATCCTTATTATCGTTGTTTTGGTCCTCAACAGTGCCACAACCAGTGAGCTCCTTAGCCCGTTGGGCTTCTCTAGCCCAATCCGTCCTCAATAGCATTATAACCATAAATAACGAGCAAGCTGCTTGGGCCGCAAGCAGCCCGATCCACAGGCCCAATAGGCCCATATCCGTAAAGAAGCTCATCAAAACAGCAACCGGCAGCCCAATTCCATAAAACGCCCCTAAGTTGATATTAGCTCCCAACTTAGGCCTAGCACTGCCCCTAAGCACCCCACACATGGTGGTCTGAGGGCAGTTTCCGAGCTCGCAAAGGCCGAGAAGCGGCATAGCCGCGGCGGTGAGAGCGATGATTGCCTCATCCGAAGTAAAGGCTCGGCCCCACACGTTCCTCATCGTGACCGAAAAGGCCAATGCAATGATGCTAGTAAAAATAGCACAACATAGGGAGATTGTTGAAGAGGTTTTTGCTTGGGCGGGTCGGCCCGCCCCGAGCTCGTTCCCGACCCGGGTGGAAGCAGCTAGGCTAAGGGATGAAGGGAAGATGTAGATGAGTGACGTGGCTTGGATTAGGATGCCCATGGTAGCGACCGCGTCGGCTGCGTTGGGTAGAAGGCCAGACATGACAATCATTAGTTCGTACCACCACCACTCGAGGCATACGGAGATACAGTTGGGGATAGCGAGTTCGAGGATTGGGACCCACCCAGTGAGGCACTCCCATGTCCAACCTTGCCACGTGTCCTTGTGGGTCCCGGTTAGGACGACGTAGAGGACCATGACGAGGAGGACGTTGAGGTCCATGATGGCGGACGCCATAGCGACACCGCGAATCCCTAGGCCAAGGTGGGTGACAAGGATGTAGTTGATGGGGAAATGGACTGATAAGGCAACAGCCGCGCTTAGCATTAGCGGGTAGGTGACTTTTTGGGAGCGGAGGTAGACTTTGAGCGGGTTGATTAAGGCGATGAAGAGGAGGTCCGGGAGGCAATAGGTGAGGTAGGTGGAGGCGACGGAGGTGATGGTTGGGTCCTGGCCGACGAACACTAGGATCGGTTCGACGTTGAGCCAGAGGAGGGAGATTGGGATGCAGCATAGGAGAAGGATGATGATGGTTCGTTGGAGGGTTTGGCCCATTAGAGCCCAATTCTTGGCGCCGTAGGCTTGGGAGGCGATGGCGTCCATGCCCATGGCGAGGCCGGATAAGACGGAGTAGCCAGTGATGTTGGCAAAGCCGATGGCAAGGGAGCCGCCGGCTAAGGCGTCCTTGCCTAGGTGGCCCATGAAGGCCATGGAGATGGCGGACTTGCCGTAGGTTAGGAGGCTGCTTATGATCAATGGGAAGGCTATGTGGTACAGCTGCCTAACCTCCATCACCACCTGGTCATCATCATAAACACATGCAGTACTTGTCAGCAAATTTTATTATTTAAAAAAAAAAAAAAAAAAAAAAAGTGTACATGAGTCTGTTGTTTGGGTCAAAACAAGGTGGCGACTTTTTGTTACCTGAGAAATCCTCAAACGAGGAGATTGTTGGTGTTGGGTGGACAATTTGGGGGATAAAAGAGGAAGACGATGGGAGGCATTTTGTTGGTGATCCATAGGGGTTGATCGATTGATACGTTGGTAGACGGCGGGGGCCAGATAGAGATGTTAGATGTTGACGTACAAGGAAAGTGACCGATCGATCGAGTGNAAAAAAAAAAAAAAAAAAAAAACTCGATGGATTGATATTTGATAGACTAGATTGTAAAGGATTTAGTGTCGTCCTTAATCACGTTCGTTCTCACCCAAGCAAGCAGATCTTTGGATAGATCTTGGCTCTTGTTTATCGATTCTCTCCCTTCACTCTCTTATAAATTAGACACTCCGATCCCTAATAACTGTAAGTAATAGAGTTAGTAAGGGGGTGTTTGGAGGTGTATGTATATAAGGAAGAGGAGAGGGGAGAGAGTGAGTGAGGGACGAGTGTAGGGAGCTGGGATGCTCAAAGGAGAGAAGTGGCAGGAGAATGGGGAACCAGACACGGCCTTAAACTGAATTGTGTGTCTAGTATTTATACATGTATAGATATATGTATGAATAGCTAGCACTGGTGGTTGTGCTCCACTATCAAGAGCATGGTACACGACACCAGCTGGATAGAGAGAGAAAGAGAGAGAGAGAGAGAGAGAGAGGAGTTTGTGTATGTTGAGCTTTGAAAGGTCTCAATTAATCTCCGACATTTTTCTCCTGACTGAGGAGCCAATTCTTCCTTGTTGCCTTGTTCTATCTATCCCCCTTTTTTTTTTTTTTTTTTTTTTTTGTGTGTGTGTGTCTATTTGTAAAGTTGTTACTGGTTAATATACTACAACTACAGTACTCTATACTCAATAGAGAATAATTTGTGTTAATTAATTCAGATGATCAAATAAGAGAAGCTCTACATTTCCATCAAGGAAAAAAGAAACGTACACATAATATGTTAATTAACTAGATTGGTATTTTTTGTGGCAGGGGGTCGACAATTTGATATTTTTACTGGTTTCAGCGACATATTGGTATTTTTAGTGGAGCTCCGGTACCACATTGGTATTCATAGTGGCTAAATGAGACAGATACCCCTAATATAAAAATCTATTGTCGGAGAGAAATTGGAATTAAAATAATATTATTTTTCTATTTATTGCGTACTTCTACCATTTTGAGAACTTTAAATGCATTTTCTAAATATTTTTCTAAATTTCCTCCCTTTTTATTCCCCTTTCTTTTTAATAATATAACCCCTTCATAGCCGTTAAGAGAGGATAAATTCACTTTTTTAACCCCTAAATCCTAACTGAAATGATAGAAATAGGCAATAAATAGAAAAATAATATTATTTTAATCAAGATTCCCCCCGGCGGTAGATTTTTAGGGGTATATGTCTCATTTAGACATTATGAGTACCAAAGTGGCATTAGAGCTCCAGTACAAATACCAATGTGTCGCCGGAGCCAGTAAAAATACCAAATTGTCGACCCCCTACCACAAAAAATACCAAACTGGTTAATTGGCCATACTAGATAGCCAACAAAATATGGAACATATATGGGGTTTCACCAGGGAGTGCTCTTTTCAGTCGATCTTTTGCCTGCTGAAATTGCTAATTTTATACTCCCTCCGTCCCGCTATTACGTTTCCAAAACAAAATTGGCACAAGAATTTAGGAGGAAAATTTTGGTCATTTTTGCCCTTGTGAAATAGAGAGAATATAAAAATTGGATGTGAGAGAGATATAAATTAGAAAAAGAGTGGTTGGAGAGAGTGGTTGGAAAGAGAGTGATTGGAGAGAGAAAATAGAGTTTAATATTGTATTTTTTAGATAGTGAAGGGGTAATTTAGGGATGATATGGGTATTTATTTGGTTTAGAAACGTAATAGTGGGACAAAAATTTTGATGATTTGGAAACGTAATAGTGGGATGGAGGGAGTAGTATTATTTTGCTACTAATATGCTAAACAGTCCCGTCAGTCCGTCACCCTTTGCTAATAACTTACTAAATGAAGAGTGTGTATAAGTAATCGTGCTTTGTATGTATGTGACTAGATCCAACAGGTAAGCTAGTGACGCCCCTCCAGCCATGCACCCATGGAAATATAGGATCTAATTTTCAATGTAATACTTCCTCCGTTCTCAAAAAATAATAATAATAATAATAATAATAATAATAATAATAATAATAATAATAATAAAATTAAATTAACACGTTTTTTAGGGTAACACTTAAACTAAAAGTAATTTATAATTAAAGATGATATTTTGAAATACTACTCTATATATCCAATATATTTCTTTATTTTGGATTTTTCACTGTCTTAAATCCAACACTTTGATTATAAATAAACCGTAGTCATATAAATGTAAAAATTAAAAAAAAAAAATTACCTTATTCATTTTGAAGGAAATGATCAACAATTTATTCATTGAACGCCATATGACATCTCAAGAATCTATGAAATCCGGACGAGTACAAATCAAATTAAAACAAAGGATTGGGTACCCGACGTTAAGCCTAATTTTAATTTGGGTAACTTTCTTTTAAATATTCTCATTTCGGGTACCTAAAATTTTAAAAAAGGTCTCATTTTGGGTCATTTCACCAACTGTGTCAAAAATTTCGTTAAAATGTTGATGTGTCAATAAGCAAAATTTTCTAAAAATTACCAAAAATATTTCGGAAGTTATGAAATATTTATATTTAGTTATTTAGAATTTTCTACAACATTTTGGGAATTTTTAGAATACTTTTTGATTGGTGACATGTCAGTATATTAACGTAGTTTTTAACGCCTTTAGTGAAATGATCCGAAATGATACAATTTTTAAAATTTCAGATACCTAAAATGAGAATATTGAAAAGGCAGATACCCAAATTGCAATTAGGCATAACATCAGTTACTTAAAATGAAATTTTCCCTAAAACAAATATCTATACCAGGAAAACTAAGATCTGACAATACCCTCCAATCAATCATTATCTCATATTGTAGCCTTCCATGAGAGAGTTCACTGATCCAGCATAATTTTCAAAGTGTATGTTGAGATTTATCGACTTAGATTTGACTTCTTCTACAAAATCATATGAACAACAATCAACAAACGGACCACTCTAGAAAATCTAAGAAACTAGAGATTCTAAACTCTAACAATTTAGAGACTCGAAACTGTTAACTATCACAAGTGAATAAAAAAAATAAAAATCAAGTGAATATAATAATTAAAAGTTATTTAGAAAAGAAAAAGATAATATTTGCTCACAAAAATAGTATTGTACAACTTCAGGTATGAACAAAATTTAAGAAAGTTTTAATTTGGTTCGGCCTCCTTCCATCTAGAATCCTGGTTTCATCCCTATCGACATCTCATGCTTTATACCCTGGCGTTGCTGATGTCTCATTAATTATTTATACCCTAGTGTCATTGGGGTCTCACTTTTTATACATACATAATATTGGTGGAGTAATGAAGAACATCACATTGTCTCAAACTAATCGTAAAATATACCAATTTGGTCGTTCTCGACTAGTAAGTTACTAACAAAGTTGCATTCTTTAGTGCCAAAATGAAGGAGTTATGTCGTAGCTGAAGAAACAACAACGTGCATGCAGCACGCATGTAAAGAAATAATTAGGTGGGTAACCGGTTTAAGCTTAATAAGTCAGGGTACTGATTAGCAGTTCTGTTAACAATTTTATCCACAAGTAACATTTTTTTAGGATTAATATTAGGAGTAATTTATATAGTCGAAACCTACACAGAAATAGGTCAATCAATTTGAGATTCCATCCATCTTTGTATTTCAAAAACGTCCTTTTTTTCGTGTTCCCCGAAAAAAAATATATTATAAAACGTTTTTTCTTCTTCAGGGATGTCACGGTACATGCATATACTGTATTTTATTAATATCGATAAATTTCTCATGATTAATAAGAACAATATAATATATGCCTTTTGTAATAAAAGTGGGCCTAAAAGTATTACTAAATTTTAAAATGATTCATGTTGATAAAATACAATCAACTCTCCAATACATATATTACATGCAAAATTAGTTACTAATCATAGAGGGTATCGGAACTTATAATAATTAAGGGATTAATAATTGTACACTAAAGGAAGTAAAGATAATGCTCTCTATTTAGAATTGACATTACCAAACAAAAATTTAGAAATCAAATTTTATCAACTTTTTTTATCATTGTCCATTCAAAATTATGAATATACTTGTCGCATTCTTCGTGAAGAGTAGTTTTAAAAGAAAGGGAAAGGGAAGGAACAGAAGCTAATTAACATCACCCAACATTTGCATCGGGTTTCGACAATTCGTAATGTTTTTTAAGAAAAACGATGTCCCCCAATGACTTGCAATCTTGTTAATAGTATTCGATCATAATGTTCTCTCAGAATACGTATATCAACACACTATAGGTTAAATAATTGCATGCACACGTTTTGTAATCGATTATGTTCAATTAATGATGTTTGGACATTTCGTTTTTTACTTAGTATGATCCATGCTAAGTTTAGATAACCAATTATTAGTTGTTATAAAGCAAAGAATTTAACCAAGTTATCGATTTGAAATAAACCAAATTGAACATGGCAAGTATCAAATTAACAAATTTTCATGTATCGAACCTAAAACCTGAAAATATAGTTGCAAAAATCAATCGCTTCAAATTTGCATATGCCAAATTCGGGTTGGTGAAAATTATAGTTTCCAACATATTTTATTTTTGGCCCACGTCAATCAGTCACTACATATATCAATTAAGCCAACGTATAATCTAATTTTAGTACCTGATCTTTTGGTCACTATTAAGCCATGCAATTTTCTCTCTCTTTTTTTTTTTTTTTTTTTGGATATAGTGATATTTTTTGACTCGAAAATTGACTGAATCTGAAAATTGACCATATCAAATTCTCAAATATATACTAAACTCAAATCCAACCCAACCACCCTATTTATCTGGCCTCTATACGTTGTAGTTGAAGCAAATTAAAGATAATTAATAATTTATTTTGTGCGTAAAAGCAACACCCACGAACCATGGTTATATTATGGGGGGGGGGGGGGGAAAAAGTGTATTTAACATACAATGCAAATTGGAAATGTTGGTGGCGAGGCAGACACTATTCTGCTGAATATGTCAGTATTTGTGTTCAAATACTTTACTTAATTTATTTGTATACATTTTTATTTTATTTGTATTATACATAGTAAGAAAGTGACATTGTGCTGTGCAGTCTAAAACAATTAAGTAAATTTTAGTACATCTATTCTTTATTGCTACTATTATCATCGATTGGCTAAGTAACAATTTCTCCTTATCAGGGCAACATAGCATATAAGATTTGGTCTTTACGCTTATTTATTTTAATGAGTGAAAAACTAAAAAGTTATTTTAAATTTTTGTGTGATACACTAGTAATGTATAATAAGTAATCTAGATTTGTAATTAATATCTATCCTTCATTTTTTTTTTTTATTGATATGGATACATTTCTAAACTTTTAAAAAAGTGAATGACTACATTTGTTATGTTGACTACTAATTTCTATGAATCCCTAAAATTAAAAAAAAAAGAAAAGAAAAAAAAGAAAACTAATTTCATGAAAAAAGTTATTTTCTCTACTTGTTGAAAAATCTAAAAACTGGAATAAAATCTACCCTAAACAAAAGTTGTTCAGCCTTACGTTTTAATTAATGGAGAATAAAATTTCTTCCTTAAACTCAAAGTACTAAAGACTCAAAAATGTTTGCGAATTAAAGACATAATTTTCCATTGACAATCTTGTAAGCTAGTAGATGAGTATTAACTACGACTAACCACGTCTAAATGCATGCGCCCCGCTTTGAATTTTGATAATGCTAGGCATGCAACAACAATTTCTTTGTTGAAGCATTCATCAGCTTACACGTCACTTATCACAGTATGTTTTTTTTTTTTTTTTTTTTTGGGACAAAGTATCACAGTATGTTATAGTCTTCTTATACACATATAGGGGTACGTTGTTTCTCAAAAATGTTTTATTTAATCCTACGACTTTTGAATATTTCTGTTTCCTACGTGTTTTTTTTTTTTTTTTTGAATGAGACAAAGACTTCGTGATAGATTTCGAGTTAAATCAATAAAAGAACAAGAAATGGTGGAGAAGGAAATAATCAAAGCGCGGCATCTCTACATTTTTAAGCTTTCAAAGAACATTGACATAATGAACGAAGTAGTCAAGAGTTTAAAAAGTTTTGTTTTCTAGGGCTCCTAATTAAAGGATGTAGGAGTTGATTATCAATTTTACGTTTAGAGGTATATGTATGATTACTCAAGTATCTCTTGAAAGCATGTTTATAGGGGGAGTTGAGAGAGTTTACCATTTAAACTAGGGAGCCATGAGGGGAGCTTGGGGAGAACTATCGAAGATTGAAAGCCATGTGAAGCTCCCGTTTTTGGAGAAAAGGGAGGGGGGAGGAGAATTGCTCGGGAAAAAGAATTAATAAGAATAATAGTAAGCATTTTTTTTATAGATAATTATGATTGGTGGGTCTATTTAGCTATTTTTTAGAGGTTATGGATATTGGAGATAGGAGTTTGGGTTGAGATTTTTGAAAATGGAGTAATATATATCAGATGGTATTATGAGAAGTAAGAATCATTTATCTGCACGCAAGTTTTTCACAAATGTTAAATATGGCGTAATGATCCACAAGGAGGGCTATAGAAGTCAGAAGATGTGTTTCAACTTCAATTACATCCGATCCATTTTGTGATGAAGAAATGACCTCATATGGCAATTATACATCAAGGAGTGTGAATTCGATGGCAGCTAATTTAGCAAAACAAGGACTGTCCATGCAAGAGATCAGAGATTTTTAGCGTGGTTGTAAAAAGTACTCCCTCCATCTCGTGTAAACATTTATAATTTTCTATTTGAGTCGTCTTGTGTAAATGTTAACATTCTCCAAAATAGAAAAATAAAAATAAAAAAATGCAATTACTTACTTACCCCCACTATGCTACTGTCTGGCTTTTACCACACGAGTAAAGTAGGGATGAAATGAACATAAGACTACTTTTTCCAACTCTCCTTAAATTTTGTGCAAACTAATTTTATTAACATTTTTACGAGGCGGGGAGAGTAGTGCCTTTTAAGGTGTAAATAGGTAGTGTTTTGTGTAATGAATGTTATACTCCTTCCGTCCCATAAAGTTCTTTACATTTGACATTTTGAGGTCAAAGATAAAAAAAAATTGACCATTAATTAGTGAAAATATATAAAGATTTACAATGTCAAAATACTTATATTAGATTCATGTTAGTATTTTCATAATATCATCATTTTATAGTTTTTACTTATATAAAATTACAAATATTCATGGTCAAAGTGTCGCATTGGAGACTGTGAAAAGTCCAACGTAAACAACTTTCTGGGACAGAGGGAGTATATTCAATTTTATTTGATTGTCTCACATTTTTGTACCATAAAAAAGTATTATGCAATTTCACAATATTTGGATGTCAACTTTATCATTGCAAAAGTTCTTTTCTCAACCCTTCATAAGTGGAGAAGGGTTTGTAATCGAATGATGGTACCACGAATGAGAGCTATTGGGTGTAATTTGACTATTTGAGCTAGCTGATCTATATGAGATGATCAGAATTTCAATACACACTTATTCTTTATGGTGATGATAAACATCGCAATCTATCTGTAATTGAAATGACAAAAACAAATAAATAAATAAATAAAATCGGTGCATTTCTTTATATTTTCACATTAAGCTTTTATAAAATACATACCCTTGGTCATAACTTGTGAGGGAGTCACTTTTTTGTAGAAGCAATGGTGTAAAATGAGTAGTTATGGGTATTTTAAATCACCGACTCTGGTTTACATACATGTTTTTAAACTACGATTGCATATCTTAAAAGTATTTAATACTCTTTATATTCCAAATTAAGGTCTAATTGTTTTTTATATACGGTACATGAATAAAGTTTGAGAGGTTTAATCATGAAATTAGAAGTGTAGTGAATGAACATACGTGAGTAATAATAAATGTTCAATAAGACTATTATTTTGAGACAAAATAAAAGTAAATAGTGAACCTTTAATTTGAGACGGAGGGAGTAGCTGTTTTGAGATTAGGTATTTATATATATAATCGTCTGCCATAGATCGATGTTTGAGGTTCGGTTCTTGTTGCTATGTGATGATATGCCCTCAAGGTTACATGTATTGCAATTTGACTCCATTTTCATACTGATTTTATGCCCATATACACTTTTAACAAATTGGAATTTTGATTAGCTATCCAAAACAAAATAGTGAGTATACATTATTACAACTTGAGTAGCATCATAAATTGTACATGCGTGTTGCGAATGTTAGGTGATAAAATTCATTATACATTGTGACCAAAACCTAAATTCAAAACTTACTGTAGCATTTTTTGGTGCTCATTTTGTTTAAAGAAAAAAAAATACACATCTCATAATGTGGACCGATGAGGTTAACAATTAGTAGGAAAAACAAAATTTGTGAAATTAAAACTAGAAGCGTCATTGATGCCATCACTGTTCCCCCTATATTTACTTCATTACGTCACTATTGTCATTTTTGGTTGAACAATTGGAGCACAAAAACTTTTATAAGGTGGCCGCCTGATACTTTAAAAAAAAAAAAAAAAGTGATACTTGGTATTCCACGAAGTACCACATTTTCTTTTCCAAATATCAGCCTCATGTACGAAGCCATTTCATACAACTTTTGGAGTGTTCTTTTTTCTTTTTAATGTATTATTTTTTAAATATAAGAGGAACGTATAACAATTGAAGGCCAGTACCCTAAAAATACACCCAAAGGTCCCAATTTTAAATATGGCCAGCCGCCATATTGCATTAATATTTGAAGCCTTCATTAATTTATTATCTACGTGAGTACGTGCATAATATTATTTTTTTCAATTGACGTAATTAAATTATAAGATCAGTACACTTCAGCTCATACATTATCCTAAATTCTCTCTCACTCTATAAATTGTAAATACACGTACAGTAGTGAGAAATTCTCCTCACGTAGTTTGGCTGAACAAGCAAATTAGATTTAAGAACTCACTCAATTAGTCACATCACTTCGAGGAAGTGTACACTAACGACAAACCGGAGCCCCTTTTTATTTTATTTATATATTTATTTTTATAAATGTAGTTTGATCAGTCTTTATATACTTAACAAGCTTGTACGGATTAGAAAAACGGATGGAAGATCACCCCCTATTGTCAAATAAGGCCACCCTTTTCTAAAGAAATGTAAACAGGTTACAATTTGAATACCAGGTTAAGGGAGTTTTAAACATCTAAGGATATATATGAATTTATTTGTGAAATACCTACCTTGTGCGTTAGGATGCATGTGTGCCTATAAACCA
>BSSO01002382.1:0-19516 GCA_030267885.1 Mesembryanthemum crystallinum | reverse complement strand
GAATTTTTAATTGATAGTGGAGGGGTATTATGGAGATGGATGAAGGTAAAGTTTGGTTTGTAAACATTTGAAGTGGACAAAATTTTTGGAGGTTTGTAAACATTTGAAATGGACGGAGGGAGTATATAAGTAATAGTCTTAGATGAGGCTATTATTTGTATATGAAGGTGGCGCAGAAATATATCCTTTCATCTTCACCACAATTGACAAACATATCATAAAACACACGGTTTGTGACTAATTTTGGATTTTTCAATTGGTGGGATTTATTGTCTAATACTTGTTGCCAACTTCCCTCGCAAATTGCATGGGGCACGGACCATGGTTCATCAAATGTTTGAACAACCTTACTAGAAACATAATTCTTATACTAGGAAATACTCCAGCCGTTTTCAATTAAAGTTGATGCTTGGTTTTCCGCAACTCACATAACCAAGCGTCAATTTCAATTGAGAATGGAGGGAGTAATGGTTATTCATTTGACTGATCATCCTAATTTAGAGTTTAGACATATTATTTTCTCTGATGCAATGGGTTGAGAGGTACCCACAAGAAGAGGATCTCTTAACCACCTTACTTACCTTTATTTTTTTTTTTTAAAAAAAAAGGTAAAAAAAAAAAAAAAAAAGTTTGAAGCAAAAGGGTGACATAAGAGGGCCTCGATAGTATTGAGGAGTATGGTTTCAACATCGCAGTCTTAAAAGTGCATTAATATAGCTAGCTTAGTAAGGGTACGGTCATCAAAGGCTATTGAGTATCAAGTCAATCAATCATCGTGGCCTTCCATGTCCCTTGGGTTATTAGAATCGTATTAAAAAGTAGTTGCAAGCAATACATATTTTGTAAATTTTTGTTTTTTTGCAGGGAACCCCCTATATATAGAGTTTTTTGTGAATTCCCCCCGTATAAAATGTTTTTGGTGGGGAACCACCTTTTAAAAAAATTTCGTCCTGTTAGTCCCCCTTACTCTCTTTTCCGGCCAAAAAATGATGTTTTTTCCCCCATTTTTCCCCTTATGTGTGTTTTTAACCTATTTTCTTTCTATTTTCATATTTTCTTTTCCTTTATATTTTTCCCCAAAAAATCTTTCCCCCCTCTTTAATCTTCACAAAGACCACAAATTATACTGTAAGAGGTACTAATGTAACAATGGTATAGAATTATATACAAAAAATACACAAATATGTTAATACGAATCTATACGGCGCCTGAATAATCAATAGTACTTCCTTAACGAAGATATCAACAACCCACTAATGAGAAACATGGTAAATCACTTATTGATTTCACTTATTATATGAGAGAGGGACCATTGATTTCCAATCATGTAATAATTTCTCTACATTAACTAATTTTAAGATAGAACGACATCACTTATTTGCAGTCTATAATCTTCTTCTCGCTCCTATAATCTTAGTCATAAGAAGTAGTTTTTCTTTCAGTTTTTGAGGAGACATACATAAAACAAATAAAAGTCAAAATCTCAACTTCTTAGTCAGAAAATGGCTGCATTTTTACGCAAGTTACACGAGTTACTTTACTTCATGCTGTTCACGTGAAAATTTGTTACTGTAGTTGGTAATTTCACACCCATTGAGGATTGAGCTAGAGATCTCCAAAAATTAGCTTAATTAATTCACATTAAAGTTTAATTCATATTTTCACCATTAATTAGAGGACATACAATTAGTACCAATAATCGACCCTTCCTAATTAACTTCCTCGCATGCATGGGCTGGCCTTGCTCAATAGCCAATAATGAGACGACACGTGTGCGATGAAAACGGGTGTATTCTTGCTCGACCCCAAAATTATTGGCCTGCTAGTCTCCAGAGACAACCTGACAATAATATTGGCACCTTTAAAAACGTCACCCAATAATTTTATGGTGAATTATGCTTGTGATTTTTTTTTTTTTCCGCTTTAAAGAAGAAGATAGGATTAATGTTTTTGCTATTAGTGTATTTTTTTTATTAATTCAACAAAAATTATTAATTAAAAAGGGCACCCAAGCATCGCTATACTAAGAACCTCTCACTTTCTAGGAAGGATAAGGAAATTAGTATTATATGCTTCAAAGTTACCCAAAAATATATAAGCACTGCTGATGGAGTAGGTTATATAGATTGAAAAAAAAAAAAAAAATAGGAGCGCAAATCACAAGCCATCTAATGATCTAACAAGCTAAAACCACACACAGCTAAAAAAAAACATAAATAAGCACTGAATGAGAGTAGTAATTAGTACCCTGAATGGCTAATTGGTATATTATAAGTATATATATTTTGAAAAGTCGGTAATAATTTGGTATATGATCTTTTCTTGTTTCAGCGACATTAAGGCATAGAACGTGTGCACATGTATGTCAATGAGTTTCGCTTAATGGTTAAGATTGAGGCATTAAGTATATCAAGTCTCCAATTTGATTCCCTTTCTATCCCCTATTTTATATAATTGTAGTACTGGTCAATGATTTGCGCTTTCCATGAACCCCCAAAAAAAGTGAGTACATGCACATCAAAAAGTTCAAAATTTCAGCCAATAAGCTATTCTTCTTCACGTGATAATATTGTTTCTTGTCCTTCTCCGTCTCCTTCAAACAAAATTCATGTTAGTATGTTGTAATCTTTTGTAAGAACCTATATAATGTTTTCATGCTCCTTTCAATCATCTAGGTTGATCCAATATCATTGTGCATTCAGGCACTAATATCAATCGATCGAATTTGTTGAAACCCCCCCCCCCCCCCCTCCTTCGTATGTGTACTCTTTCTTGATGACATAAAGTTGTTAAGTGGATTGTCCCACATGGATAAAATGAGAGTGTCTTGAGGTGTTTATAACTAGGGGAGTTACTCCACCCATTGCCAATTGGTTTTGGGTTGGAAACTCCTCCATGTTATGAACACTCTCAACTGGGCAATTTAACATGGTATCAGAGCAGGTTTCAATCCTGTTTCCATGACCCTGTTGAACCCACGGGCGTGTGACAGCCTGTGTAGGCTTTGATGTGTCCACGCTTCAGCCCAAGATAGGTCTTTGCGTGCGGCGGGGTGTTAAATGGGTTGTCCCACATGGATAAAATGAGAGTGCCTTGAAATGTTTATAACTAGGGGAGTTACTCCACCCATTGCTAATTGGTTATGGATTGGAATCTCCTCCATATTATGAACACTCTCAAATGGGCCCAATTGTTGAAATTTAACGGAAGTGAACTATATATCATGACATGAAGTGAACTATCTCATTCACATCTTGCAATTTAGACAAGGCCATAACAAACACATGCATGCATTGTTCTTATCACAATAGATAGGCACCAAATTCCTCTTCTTTTGCAACATATTTTTCAAAAACTCATAAGCTTGCGTCTTGATATATGAATTTCGGCTTTTAACTAATTGAAATCCTATACAGCAATATTTCGCTTTTAATAAGGTTTCTTTCTTGAAATACTCAAATTAAAGGATTTCAAATTTAATACGGAACTAATTAAGCAGCAAGCTTGAGGTTTCTATTTTTTTGAAATACATAAAAATACATTGTCTTGTCATAAAGTGGAACTTCAACATCAAATGGACCATAAATAAGACATATGATGTAACTGGATGAGGATTCTCTCCATTTCTCCATTTCCCCCATTTACGTATTACCCTCTAGATGATTGACATGTATACTATACTCTTTTAATATAAATGCAAGGAAAAATTTCAAAAACGATGCCCGAGGTTTGGAGTAATAATAAAAAGGGTGCCTGACATTTAGATATTCTCATTTAGTGTACCCAACGTTTTGAAATAATTCCCAATCAGGGTCCTCTAGGCTAACGCCATCCACAACTCCGTTAACAATGTCCACGTGCCTGACAAATATTTTAAATGACCAAAATACCCCTACCTTTAACATTAAAGGGGTTTAGTGAGTTGCTTGGGTAAAATTTGAGAAAAAAATTCCAAAAAAATAAAAAAATTGTTTCTTTTCTTTCTTTTCTTTTTTTTTTTTTGTTGAATTCTCCCCAAATTCCAAAAAAAAAGAATGAAATTTTAATTTATTTTTTTAAAATTCTGCAAAAATCTCCCAAGATGAATATTTTCCCAAAAAGAAAAAAGAAATTGCCTAAAAATCACCAAATTCCAAATAAATCGGAAAATAGCAAGGGCGACCAAATTTAGGTAATATATTGGGTTCTTGCTATATATTTTCCTATGCATTTGTGAAATTTGGTGATTTTTTCGGTTTTTTTTCTAAACTTATCTGATTTTTGCGGATTTTTTTAGGGATTTTTTTTCCAGATTTTCTGGGTAATTTCCTGTTTTTTAGGACATTTATTTCTAGAAGTTTTGGGATTTTTTTTTTTTTGAATTTTTCGTACTTTTTGGATTTTTTTTTTTAAGTTTGGGGAGAATTTCATAATTTTTTTCACTTTTGATTTTGTTTTTTTAAAGTTTTCCTCAAATTTAACCAAGTAAATATAGCCCCTTCAACCTTATATGCAGGGGCATGTTGGTCAATCAATAATATATTTCAACCACGTGGACATTATTAACGGAGTTTTGGACGGCGTCAACTAAGAGGACCCTAATTGTGAATTATTCGTAAACGTTGGGTATCCTAAATGGGAATATATAAATGTCAGACACCCTTTTTATTATTACTCCAGACCTCGGCATACTATTTTCTACGTGTCAATCATCTAGAGGGGTAATGCGTAAATGAGGGAAATGGGGTAATGGAGAGTATCCTTATCCGATGTAATTCTTGTACATAAAAAAAGCTTCATCATGAAACTTTGGCCGACGTCTAATAATTAAACAAATGGTCAGCCAGATTTCAAAATACTACCCCACCAAAAGGCGTAATACAACAAAATATTACACTATTATTTCTCATCTTTACGTCATGAATCTTGTATTCTTCTATTTGCCAATGAAAAATAATTATAAAGAATTTGTGCAAAGTCTTTTCAAAAATTAATTTATCCCTTCAATTTGCTAATAATTATTATAAATTGTTATACATGGTATGAGATATGGAAAGCCAGTGGGGTATAATATGTTCTTTGAGCATGTGCTTAATCAATGATGAAGAATTTTATTAATTGAACAATTTAATACTAGTATATGATAATATATGCCACCCTAATTCAAATTTCCAAGAAACAAGTCATCTTTTAAGATCATTCTTCGTATATTAATTAACAATTATTTTTGATTTGATTGACAAATAAGCAAGTAGAATGCCCAAATTCAAGTAGACTTGATATTAATTAAAAAAAAAGTACTAATATTTTTTATTTTTTTTTAGTATATCATCATATATGAACATTAATGCCAATGATATCTTATTGGTTTGTGGGATGGGAGTTACCAACAAACTTGAAGTTGGTCTTTTTCTTCTTTTCCCCTTAAGATTTCGTTCGTTCAATAGAGATCATTTTGATCTACAAGTTTAATTCCATAATAGGATCAAAAGTTAGATAATTAAATTGGTTCCTAGTTTCCCACCCCACCAAATAGAACCAATTACTTAAACGTGAAAAGCTAGTACCATTGCCTATTCTTCAAGTTCAGTGATATAAAATTTGAAAGTTTTTAGAATCGACTCATAGAAAGTGGTTTTGACACGTAACACAAACGACCAACCAAGCAAATATTTTGCGGTTCATAACAATTTTGGAAAGGTTCACAAAATTAGTACACTACAAACAATACATCAACTTCCACCACACACACACACACACAAAAAAAAAAAAAAAAAAAACAAACTACAATATAACAACATTGGTATAATTTTTTTAAAAAAATATTACCTTTTTCTTTTCATTGTTTTTTTTAATGATGATTAATTAGTGATTAGTTTACGCGTCACCAAATTGATGAGAGAGAGAGACAAGAAGAGGGCTATAAAAACCCAAGGCATCAACGCTGCAACCCTTTTCTAATTAACAAGCCCTTGCCTTTGCATCTTTTTATTTTTATGCGTCATTTGCTCTTTACAATCAAAGATCTGCCTTTTCACTCATTCTTCACTTCAATCTCACACCAGGTAAATCCCTCACCTTCATAGTTTTTTTATTTATTTATTGTATGAAAAGCTTTTTTTTATAGTACTTTTTTGTTTTCCTTATTGTTAATTTGTTTGTTTTATGATATAAAGTTTTTTTTTCCTGTATTTTTTATATGCAATTTGATGTTATTATGCCCTACATGTAATTGTAAATCTTCCATTTTTCTTGGATGAATTGTTTGATGTTGTTCGTTTGTTATTCAAAATAATTTCGTGAAATCATGTCTGTGAATGTTGGTAATTAAATTTAATTTGCAAGTAAGTCCAAAATCCATGGCTGGAAAATCAATGTTCATTGCAAATGGTGCGCAAGTTCTGGTTTTTACTGTTCATCTTCTCGAAGATTCTTGAATGCATTTGGCTTTGATTTGGGTTCTGGTGGTATTAGATGCCCATTTCGTTTAAATAAATTTTAGAGGTGACAAAATGAGACCCGACCCAGAAATTCAGATGTGGTAAAACCGAACCCGGGTTCGGTTTTTAGATGAATTAAGTTATGAAAAACCAAACCCAAATCAGAGGGATCATGTATTTAGCTCTGAGTTGAAGATCTGGAACATCATAGGACTAGCCTCTTGAGTCTGGAATTGCTCAATCCGAATTGACCCGTTTCTTCTCATGTAATGGTGATCCAAACCCGAATTGGAAAGGAGTCTGACCCACATTTTTTCGACACGGAGATGACCCAAACCGACCAAAACTATTCAATTTTGGACCTTCCTTGCTTAATTGCCACTCGTATATCCTGAGTGGTTATGTTCCTCTTGGAGACCCATTGATTTTGATGTTTAATTAATCCTGTCAAAAACAAGTGGTGCAATCAGTCTTTATCAGGTATTGGTAGGGTTCTATCACATCAACTTCTTTTTTGATGATAGCAACTGTGATAGATTATATGTTGTTATGCATTTTGCATAGCATATTCACCATGTATTCACATATTAAGGATGTATTGGGTAGTTTAAATAAACATTAATTACATGTTAATTGCTAACATCATATATTTATCATGTACTCCGAAGCACTCGTATGTCAACAAGTTTTCCTCTAAATTGATAATGGTGCTTCTTGTTTCTTTCTAGTCTTACAGCTTGTTTGATATGGTGGAATTAGTTTGTGAGAATGGTGATCAAAACTTGTAGACAACCTAAGGAACTTTACCTTGAGAATCATGTCAACCTAGGTAGCATGTCGTAATAAAATAGACTCCATTGCCATGTTACCAATTGTGATAAGGATTATCAATTAAAATGAATGAATAAAAACAAGTTATTCCTAAGGAGGATGGATTACCATCAAGATTTGCTTTACTTTCTACATGTGTCCCCATCAATTTTATTATCTTAATGGCTCAACCCAAATGATCCGTTAGTTTACAGGGTAAGATCTCATTTTTTCTAGAGATTTCGGAAGCTACTTTGTAAATTGTAACTTGAGAGTCGTGTGGTTTTAGTGTATCAAACTCACCTTGGAAATGATTTAGTAGCAGTCGGTATCAAGGTGTCAATTCTTGTCATTTTGACTTGTTGAAGTGGTTAGCTATCCCACATAAAGGTAAAGCTGGACTTTAGATTATCAACTAGTGGCCTAGTGGAGCTTTCTTTGAACAGATTTCTGCTTGTTCTTTGACATTTAGTTTGCCTTTCCAGTTCATTCACATCACAATCCTTGTATCCTTGTTTTATTGTTTTAGCCTAATGATGTCCTCATTTTGTTACATAGATAAAAATCCAGACTATTATTTATTCTCCGAGCATAATCATCTGATTCTTCAGCCATATAAGGACATGTAATATGGTTAATTGTTGTTGGCACGTAGTGCTCAATAATTTAGCCCCTTTTCATTTATGGTGGCCCACGTTATACTATATGAGTTTAAAGTACTCTTTAAATTATCTTGATATGGTACTACCTTAACTTTAGATTGTTTAAGTTTGAATCTCATGATATTCCGGATATCCTGAGGTAAGCATTCTATATGATTGCATTATGGAGTACATCATATTGCTCCTCACTAACCCCACTGCCTTCCACCGCGACCATGTTGAATAGCAGCATGGCACAAAAGAGAAACAGTCGATACAAGTATAATTTATAGAAACAATGTTGCACCTTGGCAACTTCTTCCACTCAGAAAATTTTCTGACTATTTTTCTGACTGCTTTGCAGGTGAATGTCTATAAATCCATTGTTGCTGTTAAATTACACACCACTGTGATTTCCTAGATTCTTTAAAGAATCCATCTTAGTTATAGTTGTCCTCTCTCAACTTCAGCATTCCTAGTTTTCTTACAAGAGAACAGGGAATGCTGCAAGATGTGCTTGATAGCCAAGGATTCCGTGTCCGAAGCCAATTTACTTAGGGCCCTACTGGAGCTACCATTATCAACTGTAGATACAAAGGGACATACGATCTGCAGTTCTTGCATCAGCTTTGAGGCGTTCATGCCCACGGTAGCCAGAAATATTATGGATTATCTAGTTTCTACATACGAGCTCTGTGAAGATGGTTGAGCTTTTTGTTCATGATAGTACATTTAATAGATACTCTACAGTGTTTGATATTGCTCTGTAAATACTTGATTGGTTGAGATGGCGGAGAACAAAGTGAGCATCTTGATGAACCGGTACGAGCTGGGGAAGCTACTGGGGCAGGGTACTTTTGCGAAGGTCTTCCATGCAAGGAACATTGAGAACGGGGAAAGCGTGGCCATAAAGGTGGTTGACAAAGAGAAGGTCTTGAAGGTTGGAATGATTGAGCAAATCAAGCGTGAAATCTCAGTGATGCGTCTGGTTAGGCACCCAAATGTTGCGCGGCTGTACGAGGTCATGGCCAGCAAAACCAAGATCTACTTTGTGATGGAATTCATCAGAGGTGGAGAACTTTTCAACAAGGTAGCGAAAGGCAAGCTGAGGGAGGATGTCGCGAGGAAGTATTTCCAGCAGCTAATCAGTGCAGTTGATTACTGCCACAGTAGGGGCGTGTACCACCGAGATCTGAAGCCCGAAAACCTCTTGCTCGACGAGGATGGAAACCTAAAGGTTTCGGACTTTGGGCTCAGTGCCCTAGCCGAATCTAAGCGCCAAGATGGGTTGCTTCACACCACCTGTGGGACTCCCGCTTATGTTGCTCCAGAGGTTATTCATCGGAAAGGCTATGATGGGGCGAAAGCTGATATCTGGTCATGTGGGGTAGTGTTATTTGTGTTGTTGGCTGGATATCTCCCGTTCCAAGATCCCAACTTGATGGAGATGTACCGAAAGATTGGCAAGGCGGACTTCAAATTCCCAAATTGGTTCCCGTCGGATGTGCGGAGATTGCTGTTGAAGATCTTGGATCCAAACCCAAAAACAAGGATCTCAATTGCGAAAATCATGGAGAATTCTTGGTTCCGCAGAGGGTTTGATTCTAATAAGCCCTTACAACTCAGTCTTGATCAACCTGCCGAGATGAAGTCTGCGATGCAAGATGTAGATGCAATCTTCAGCCCATGTGAGAACCCTAGCAGAGCTATCGTTGAAGCAGCCAACAAGCAAGAAACTGTCCAGCAGCCCTGTTATAACTTGAACGCTTTCGACATCATCTCCTTCTCGGAGGGTTTTGACTTGTCTGGTCTGTTTGAGGAGAAGAGCCAGAAAAAGGAGGTGAGGTTTACGGCCTGGCAGACAGCTTCGACAGTCATCAATAAGCTAGAGGACATAGCGAAGAGGTTGAAGCTGAAGGTGAAGAAGAAAGACGGAGGTCTAATGAAGTTTGAAGGGTGTAAAGTTGGGAGGAAAGGGGTTTTATCGTTTGATGCTGAGATCTTCGAAGTCACCCCTACTTTTCACGTGGTGGAGCTGAAGAAATGTGGCGGGGATACAATGGAGTACCAGAAAGTCGTGAAGCAGGAGATGAGACCGGCTCTTAAGGACATCGTTTGGACATGGCAAGGTGAGCAAGAGGCACAGCCTTCCCCTGTTCTGCCACTGCCAGGAGCTTCTCCTGGGGAGTCTTTGATGGAACATATTACTGCACAGTAGTAATGCTCTCTTCTTTGTAACTTGCTAGCTCTACTGTTATTAACCTGTTTAGTTGCTAATGAAACAGGGAATAATCTTTTTTTACTTATGTATAATTAGATCACAATGTACTCTTATGTTTCCTTGTAGAGATATGTTTGATGTGGTGAACATCAAATATTCTTATGAACCCTTGTTTGACAAAAGCAGTTACAGTAAAGAATTGTTCTATTTTCAGTTCTTAATCATTAAGGTTGCATATATAATTCTTAATTTCCAACGATTTCCTCATAATGTATGTATCAAATTTGAAAATTTGATTAATTGTTGGCCAAAAGATATACATTAGCAGTTTTGAAGTATGTTTTCGAAATTTTTGTCATTGGTTTAGAGAAAATTTAGTCAAAATTGTATCATGGAGTCTGCAAAAGTAAAATACTACAGTAACAAAAAACGGAATTACTATTCTCATTCGAAATTGTGATATTGACATTATGATTACTCTTTACTTGTTTATTCAACTAACTATTATAGTTTATTTTGTCATCACCATTATGCATTCAGTGCAACTTAGTTATGCAACTCAATTTAATTTAGTATTTACTTTGTTCAATTTAATTGAGCAAAGTCAGCTTTGTTCAATTGAAATGAACATAGCCTAACGGATCATAAAGAAAGCGAAAATGGTATGTAAAGGTGACAGTTGAGGATCAATTTTTGAAAAAATCATAGTGTATATCAAAACTATCAACTATGTAACCGTACATTCAACCTTCGAAGCCAAATCGAGTGTATAGTCATATGAAAGACGTCAAATCTCTTAGGAGGATTGTTGATTACAAAATGGCGTTGCACTTGCTTCACACCCTCCTGCATCTGCAAATACTTCTCATAAGGTATCTCCATCAATATTTTCTTGAGGTTTGGTATCTCACTCACTGAAACACGAACCGAGAACGAATCCCAATCAAGAACATCACTGAAAGGAAGCACATAGTTCTCAGAAATCAACACTGGCACACATTCAGCATGTATGGCTTCAACGATCCTAGGACTAGCGACTTCATAGCCACTCGGACAAATGCAAAACTTGCTTCGTTTCATCTTGTCAGAATAAGAAACTTCTTTTGGAAGCTCCTCATAGACTTGGACATCTTCGTCTTTGCCTTTCCAATGCGTAAGGAGCGCACCTCTAATGTGGCCATGCAACCGGCCTGCAAAGAATGCAAGGACGTTGCGTTCTGAAGGAGGCAATCCTTGGCTTAGACTAGCGATTTCCCCTGTTTGTAGATTGATTTCTGGAATTGATGCATCCTTCCTTGGATTGAAATTCTCCGATGTATTTGCGTTGCATAGTGCTCTAATGGAATGAAAATACAATAGTGGATGGTACCATGTTGCTCGCGGCCCCTGCAACAAAACCAAACAGAATGAGAAGAAAGCCAGTAAACATTCAAGGTAGCACCAGACACAAGCTCTGAGTTTTCAAAAATATAACTATGGCGATGTTCACTTCGTCGTTCTCATACAGTATTTACAGTTCAATTTAGTTATATTACTCACTTTTTCTCGCACATATTACTATTCATTCATCTATCATTCATTTTTTTTTTTTAAGCTTGGCGCGAAATAGTTGGAATGAACAGAGCCTATCATCTATTTTTATCAGTATTCATACATCAAAACTGCCTTAAATTCCTTACATACTGATGATTAAGTCAGTATCTACTAAGAAGACCAAGATCAGAGAAATCAGAGAGGAACTTAAGTCATACCCAGTCATGGCAAGAGAGCATGAAATGATCCGCGCCAAGGCTCCGATTCCAGTAGCGATACTTGTTTGATATGACACCAACATAATCAACAACTGTGCGCTCTAACACGGCCTTGTCGCGGATAATTGGATCGAAAAGGTGTTCAAGGATCATAACCACACTGAAGGGGAGGAAGAAGACATGAGCTTTGTCAGGATGTTTAGTTCTGAAGTGGTTATCTTCCTCCATTGAGTTGATGAAAATGCCTTCCATTGAGTATATGCTCTTGCACACACCATAATGGAACAAGGGTGGCTCACCTTCTTCATATATAAAGATCTTGAACAATTTCTCCATTAATAAGTAACTCCTATATAATAACAAAACGTCAAAATCAAGATGAAAAGATGCAAAGTTATCATAACAACAAAAACATCTGATAAATCAAACATATTCAGCCTTATAGATAATGTTGGTTTATAGATTAACATACCAAAATACTCTTTCAATTCCACACAAGATAGTCAATGATATGTTCGGACGTACTTAATCATAAGCAAATTATTGCATTAGAGTTAGGGACCTTATTAAGGAAAAATTTTACAATGATCACCACTAAGTGATAGCCATTAAAACTTTTAATTTCATTGTTAGATTTAAATGAATTAATCTTATGCATCCATTTTACTTTCAACTATGACTATTTCACTTATATCGTTATCAAGTTTGGTTGAAAAAAATTAGCACTTTAGGTTCAACCAAATTGCCAAAATAGTTTGGGTCCAACCAAACTGATAATGTTTCGGCAACTACCATTAGCGGTGGTCGTGAAAGAATTCCCCATATCGATATCTTTTCTGGGTGATTTGGAGTGAACTCCACTTTTTTTGTAAGAAGAGAGATCATTGATCCCGAACCATATAATAATTCTTCATGGGCTGAGACTGGTCATATGCTAGCCGGTCACATGAACCAGGCACTAACTAATCTGATTTCGTTCGATATAAGATTTTTTTTATTTTTTTATTTCATTCTTTTTTTGGTACACATGTCAGGCTAACCCAATCTAACCCATTAAGACATTGTTCTCCTCAATTTAATTACTTTTGTTGATTTATGTTGATTTCATTAATAATCAACAAAAATAAATGAAATCAGTAAAAATCAGTAGAATCAATAAAAATTAACAACAAATATCAACAAAAATAACTTTATTAATGAAATCAACATAACCTAAGCTTTGATATGCTAGTCTTGAGCCGACCCTTTGATCACCTCTAGTTGGAATCTATAAGGGCATGTATGATGTATCAGAGACATTTAGCTATTCTCTGAGATATTATCCCCAGGTTCAAGAGTCATGAAATTTTTTCCCTCATCATCCGAAAAAAAAAGTTAAAATAAAATAAATAACGAAAAGAGAAAAGAAAAATAAAAAATAGAAAAAACACTCACATAACTCCACATTGAAACAACATTTTAGAGTTGAATAAGTTGGGAATGCATATATTCAAGTTTGCAATGGTGACAGAATAATAATAATAATAATAATAATAATAATAATAATAATAATAATAATAATAATAATAATAATAATAATAATTAAGGAACATAAAAATTGTTTACCTACCTATGAAAGGCGAAAGCATTCTTGTAAATATGGCCTTGTGGGACATAATCAACATCCTCAATCTCAGAAAAGGTAGTATTAATATTATTCCCACTTTTAATAGCTTTTCTAATCAAACCTCTTGCTCTTGCAAGCTCCACTTCCAAATCCTCCACCTTTTCATCTTCATCATCATCATCATTTCTCACTCTAGATCTCCACCTTAACACCCCCTCAATTGCTTCACCCAATTTCATCAATGCCCTTTGCCTTTTCTCCTCCTAAGATCGAGCCAAAATAATATAACAAGAACAATAATGTCAGTCACGGATGACAAAGCCGACAAATAATTTGAGACGGATGGAGTATATATATGTTACGTACCGATTTTGAGAGAGATGAAGAGTTGTGGATGATTGCAAGAGAATGAGCCAAAGGATCAGAACCACCACTTGTTGTTGCTCCATTATCTTCAAGAAGAATACTACTACTAGTGGTAGTAGGCCAAATCAAAGGAGATGATGGAAAATACAAAAAACCAGGCAACCCCTTTGAGCCTTTTGATTGGACGATGATGGCCACCAATGTTAATATAGCCAATGTAGATATCACTATATGTGAATGTGTCTTGCAAAACTTGTGCATATTCCTTCTCTTCTAAGATCTTGTGTTCTTCTATTGTCTGAGGAAACCTTTTTAATGGCACGTATGTCGATGAAGGGGCATTCAGACTCAAACTCTTGTACAACTCTTAGACACTTTACCATCACCAGTACATACAGTGGATATCAACTAACAACGAATGTTATTTAAATAAGAGATTTGAGTTCGAAACTCGTCTATATCGACATCTGTGGAGGAATGAGATCGAATTTGTGGTAACATTTGGTGGCCTCAAAGTTTACTTTGTTCTAGTTTAGTGTAATCTTAGGACATGAAAGTTTTGCAAGGAGAAGGAAGATTAACCAAGGTAGACAAGAAGTAGGTGTCGGTACAACTTCCTTCGAGGACATGAATTAAATTGATGGATGGTACGGTGTAAATGCATGTGTCAGGCAACCATTTATAAGATTAGTCCTTGGTAACATAAAATATAAATAAATAGATATAAATAAATAAGAAAATAAATAACACTAAAAATTTCGTGTTTAGTAATGTTGATCTAACCCTGCACCGAATTTATTGGGGGAGATGTATGTATGTATTAATTTCCGTAATAATCTAATCAACTACTATTTAATCTTGATGCTTTGTTTCTGACAAGGTAAAGGATTAAAAAAAAATCGAAAAAAATCAAAAAAATAAAAAACCAAAAAACTCCTGGTCTTTGAAAGCTTCCAGGTAGTGATCCCTTCAAATAGGTGTAGGAAATAGTAGTAGAAAGACTAGGGGAGTGTAAGCATAACTTGACTTTATCCTAGTCAATCCTTTAGTAATAAATGAGTTTTTTCTTCTTCTTTTACCATCTTTTTAGGGGATGAAATATAGATGTGTGGTCTAAATTGGGAAGATCTTAAAACACTAGATCTCAATTTATAGGGGAGATTATAGATATTTCAAAAAAACATGCATGAATACGTGGCTAATGTACATGTATTCGCAATTATTTTTGATATTACATACAAAAATTGAGCATAAGTTATACGAGTAATCTTTTTCGTTAACACGATGAGAAAAGAAAGGAATAGTTTGTTTCTTTTTAGTCTTGAGGTTTAAATTTATAACTATTGGAAGTTGGCCGTAAAAGAGGGTTAGGTAGATAGTGATCCTTCATATGTCCATATATTAAGTTTTCTTTAAGAAAATAAAACAAAATAATAGGTAATAGATCAAGATTGGTTTTAAGAAATCGATCTCAAACAATCTCTAATAATTAGAACTTTTAGAAGCTAAGAAATTAAAAGGACAGGAATAGAGACCGCTCACAATTGCATTTGTAATTTACCATAAATTCGGTAGCACATTTTGCTTTTCTATAATAGTATAGACTTCCACGTTTTCAAAGAAATGCATATCATGAAAAGTATCAACAAATAATATTTTCGATCCAATTGCGAATATGTCATTCATCATGCATATATTTAATCACCACTGAGTAATCTTCTTCAATAATTATGTTTTTATGACCCAATGAATGAGTTATCCATTGTCTCAGAATTAGTCCATTTTGCTCGGGTCAATACATAAAGGAATAAGGTGTTCCAACTAAGTAAATTATCGCCTTTTAACTAAGGATGAGTGTCGAACCATTCTCATCAATGACTTGTTTGGTGCTAATTTTGATACCTTGGAGTGAGGCTTTTAACCTAAAAAGTACTAAAAGAGAAATATATGGGTAAAAAACTAAAAATGGATGATACTTGCATTACTACTTAATAGAAGAGAAATATCTCGCTAATTTCAAGAGAGGAAATTAAGCTGTCAAAAGAGAAATTTAGATCCACTAGAAAATCTCTCATATGGTAATAAATACAATGAGATGTAATAAATATATAAGGTGTTAGGTATTAAGAGTAATTTTTCTTTTTTGAAATATTGAAAGAAAAAAATTTCAGTGGCTGTCAACCACTATAATATATCACCAACCTAATTTATTCTGATTTTTGTTTAGATAAAACTTATATTGTAGTTAGATGGTACTAATCGTATGTTATAACTATTAGTTGTGATTGATGAGTTAATTGGTCATAACTTTTGTATTTTATTTTTATCTTTAATTGGTCATGACTAATATGCGCAAATAACTTTCATTCATTAACGAGTCAAATTTGGCTAATCATTATCAATGGTTAAAATCGTCATGTTATAGTAATTTGCCCTACATAAAAAAACTTCGATATTAAAATATTCACCATCACTAATATTACCAAGTTAGGACACATTTGGGTAGCCATCACCATCACATCAGGAAGACATAGTCATTTGCCATAAGTATGTTGCAGTCAACACTTTTTGTTTGTTCATCACACTTATGGTCATGGAGTTAACTACACCCTAATGACCTAATATTCATCAAAATTTTGGCTTGAAGACATGAAAATATATCATATTGGTTAAGGACCTCTTTTTATTTGTTGGACCTAAATACTCTTATTCTAAGGAAGATATTTTGTTCAGTTACTTTTAATTTTGTTTTTCTTCCTTTCCTTAATTTTACTCTCCTTTATCTTGTTCACCTTATACATAATTTTATATCTATAAATCATTTCTACCCTCACCTCAATTCCTTCTACTACCAAAAAAAATATTTTTTTATTATTTACTTTGAACTTTTTTTTTTTTTTTTTACTAATAAAGACCTCAAATGAAATATGCTCACAATCTTTTTTCATGGGTGTCGTGATATTTTTTGAAATCCTAAGCGTAATATTTTAATATCTACATAAAAAAATTAAATTTTTGCACAAAAGTTTCATTAGCTTTTGAAAATTAGTACTTACATTTTCGTTTGTAGAATGATTCATAGATTTTTCCTTTTGTTTGAAACAAGAATGGGTGAAAAAAAAATCAATTTCGTGAAGATTTAGAGAGATAAGATTTGTTGGATATATTATAGTATATCATATCCTGTTTTATTGAAAAAATATTCTAAATTTTCATTGCAATACTCCTCCTGAAATAAATAAGATCTTTTCTGTTATTTTTTTTGGTATTTAGAGATTTTTTTTCTTTATTTCTATCAAAAGTTTATGAAACTATATGCATTAATAGTTTGATTTTTAAATATATGACAATATAAACTTCTAACTTCCTGGCCTTCATTTATAAATTTTATGCAGTAACTAATTGGAAAACATTATTTCCGTAGAATAAGGTGATAAGAAACAATATTATAAATAATAACAAAGATATTTGAGGGGAAAAACATATGTAAATAAAAAGTAAGGCAATAGAGAAAAATAAAATAAAAAAGAATAGGGAAAAACCATATGAAAGAGAAAATCTTAGAAGAGATGGGAAAAAAAATTCCATTGGTTAAGGTCATTTTGGTCTTTTTGGTTAAGTAAATCGAGATCCTTAAACTAATGCAATAAACTTTCAAATCCTCAAATCAAAATTTTGGAAAAAAAAAAAGAAAAACAAAACAAAAACATTGAATAAAAGTTTTAGATCCTTAAAATCAAAATTTTAATTCAACATTAAATCCTCATTGTATAGTCAATAGGAGAATAAAGCTTTTGATTGATTTGTTAATACAAACATCTATTTCACTGTTCAAAGAATGCTCTTATTCCCTTTGTAAAGAGTTCAATCATCGAATCGATAAAAGATAGGAACAACTAACAAAAATACCTATGCTTTTTACTTCAAAAAAACAAAAGATAAAAAGATAGTATTTAAAAAAATAAAAAATAAAAATCGAGTCGATGGCGAGGGAAGGCGGATGTTAAAAACCATCCAAAATAAGAACAAAACACACATGACCCACATAAGTAATTGCTTTAAATTTAACAATAAAAGGGTTTGAGGCTTCGTGGAATACCTAAGGGCGTGCGTCAGAAGATGCCCTTTAGCCACGCTAAAGGATTGTCCTTTCAGACCCGGCGTACAAGCTAAACGACCTTATGCCCCATCGACCCACAAAACAGTAACAAAATTAATCAGCCACAGTTGGCAGAAAAGGGGGAAGAAAGGGAAAAATATTTTCTGCAACCATGAGGATTCAAACTCCATTCATTACTCCTTGCTAATCCTCCAGTGTAACAAGAAGCAAGAACCAGCTCTTTTCATTAACTTTACACTACCCTCACCTCATCCTCCATTCTTTTCCTTATAAGTGCTCGTTCTGCCAAGTTTCTATCGAAAACTACTTAACCATCTCAAATTTCTCGTCCAACATAGGAAATAAAACGAGGCTAGAAGTAGAAGCTCCAATAGCTTCCCCTTCTAGCCCCATTTCAACTTCTTAGATGTCAAAAATGGATGAGGAGGTAGAGAAAAAGAGGGTGGTGGATAAGGAATGTGAGATGGATAAGTAGTTTTGTTAGAACCGTGACAAATGAGAACTTTGTTTACAAGCAACACATAACAAGAATCGATTGTGAATAGTAACCTTTCCAGTATAACAAGCACACTAAGATTAACGTACGACATCCGAGAATATATCCTTGTAATACATAAACAGCAGATGAGATTACAGCTAAAGCAGAGCCAAAGGGGCAGCCATCACCTAAAACTACAACGTATGATCTTTACGCGGCTATGCCTACCATTAGTAATCTCATGCCCACCTAGAACGCCATGTTGGCGCCATGTCATCACCCATTTTGCCATATCAGCTCACCGACAGGAGATGCAACCCATGTCAACACAAATCAATTTCCAAATTCCGACTACCAAACATTCATGGTCGATAAACTAGATAAAACCGTAAGGGGCCCTTTCTGATGCAGAAACCCCTCTCAAAACATCCCCCAGACGACCAAGACTAGAAAGAGAGCTGAAACGAAAACTAGGATAACAGAAACTAAAACAAAATTTCCTGCTAACGGGACAAATAGCATATATCGGGAGACCTGCCAAGAAAAAAATATGCGATCTTACCACTTTTTTTTTCTTTTTTTTTTTTCCCGCGGGATGCACTAAAAGCATGCATACCTCTTTGTATTTCCTGACCCGTTGCTAATGTAAGTAAAACATCAATCTTCCTTGTAAAGAAGAGAAGGAAGATACAATGCATTGAGTGTATCTGAACTGTCCTCAAAAAGAGGCTGATTGCCTCATCAAGAACAGGTGTATTAAAAGGTACCCTCATAACTTTGTTTTTTTCATCTCTTTTTCCATTGTTTTTTCATTCAAATGACCAAAGTGACTGTACATCTGGAGGTGAATAAAGGCCACCAACAGGAGATTTCATACCAGACAGGTTTCTAACACTTTCTCCGGAACCCTGCACAGCCCACTCATTCCTGCCAGAAAAAGCAGAGCAATTGCATCAGAATACCATCACCTTATAATGAAGGCAGCAAAGAGCATGCATTCAAGCTTCAATGCACAGACACTCTCAGAAGGGTTGAGTGCCCGGAAACCAGACACAACGCCCATTTTGCAACATAGCATGCAAATCTAACACACCATTCATTCCC
>BSSO01002381.1:0-19517 GCA_030267885.1 Mesembryanthemum crystallinum | reverse complement strand
CCCCCCCCCCTTCATATTGATTGACCAATTCATGAGCCATGCAGATGTTATCACTAATATTTCTTTCTTGAATGAATGCATTTTGTTCATATCCAACTAGATGCTAAAGAACATATCTTAATCTATCAGTGAGGATTTTAGTTATGGCTTTATAGAGCACATTACAACATGATATGGGCCTATAGTCACTGAAAGATACAGGTGATTCTTTTTTAGGGACAAGAGATATGAGGGTGGCATTTATTTGTTTAAGAATCATACATGTGGAGAAGAAATCATTTATAGCCAAGCATAAATCACCACCAATAATGGACCAAGAGGCTTTAAATAAGGTAGCAGAGAACCCATCCGGCCTTGGGGCCTTATCATCATCAATAGAGAAGAATGCATGCTTGATTTCCTCATGTGTCACAGGTTTGGTAAGCTCCTTGTGATGTTCTGCAAATAATAAAGGGCCATTCTGCAGCATGTGTGGATTAAATTCAGTCACATTATCATCAGATCCCAATAGCCCCTTATAATATTGCACAAAAGCTCCATTGATGCCATCTATGGTAGTATAAGAGTTCCCCTGCATGTCTTGATCGAATGCACTTCACAGCAGCTCTCTGTTGCTTCTCCTTGATTTTTGCATAAAAATAATGGTTGGACTCATCACCCAACTTGATATTTTCCAGTTTAGCTCTTTGCTTGGGGGATGAGGACTCTACATTTCTTAATTTGAGAATGGTCTCAATTAGAGCCCTCTCTTGCTGTATAAGAGCAGGGTTGTATAAATCTTGCTGCAAGCATAATTGTGTGTTCTTCAGGTCCTCAGCTGTATTATGAATCCTCTCAGCAATATTACTGTATGTCTTGCCGTTGAACTTGTGCTTAAGTAATTGCAGTTTCTTCACTATCTGGTACATATAACACCCTCTAATATCAGAGATCCATACACTCTCCATAAGGTCAATAAATTGATCATCTTGTATCCAACAATTGAGGAATTTAAAGCTCTTCTTGTTCTGAGGAGTAGGCACACTAACTCTAATAACACACTGCGAATGATCAGAACACCCTGGAGCAAGCACTTCAGCATCCACATTGACCCCCCTAAGCGCCCAAGCAATATTGCACATCATTCTATAAATTTTTGAATACACCCTGTCCTCAGCATCATGCTTGTTATTCCAAGTGAATTGACACCCACTAGATGGTATGTCATTCAACCCAGACTTAAACACACAGTCAGCAAACTCAAGGGAAGCTTGAGGATTAGCATTGGAGGAGCCAGTTCTTTCATGAGCATAAAGAACCACATTAAAATCACCCAAGATAGCCCAAGGAGAGGTTATGCAGGAACCCCACATCTCCAAGCATTGCCAAAGATCTCTTCTATCAACAACATCATTATAACCATACACAAAAGTAATGAAACAAGAGAAAGAGGAAGGTATATGTAAAACTTTACAGTGGATGGCTTGAGTAGAACTATCAACCACCTGAAGATCAATGCTTCTAATATCCCAAAGAACCCATATTCTACCATCATGATGGTGGTTGTAATTATGGGTCATTCTCCAGTAGCCTCCAAACTTCTTCATGACCTTATCACTGTTATGTACTTTAACATGGGTTTCTAGAATACCCACAACATCAATTTTTTTTGCAGATCATAAATTCCCTCATCTCCCTATGTATGTGGGGGTGATTAAAACCCCTCACATTCCAAGAAGCACGATTCATTTTGACTGTATGGAGGAGCTAACCCCATCAGGGTTCACCCCAGGAATGGATATAGGATCATCGAGTTCTCAATTAATGCCATTTTCTTCATCATCTACAGCTTGTGACCAAAGAACATGAAACTTTGACTTCACAGCATCAAACTGTTTCTCAAGAGGGGCAACAGGGTGACCAGCAGATAAGAACATTTTCTTTGCTTGACAAGAATGCTTTTGAGGTACAGTGAGGAAACCAGCACTAACCTCCTGATGTTCCTTCTGACTGGCAGAGGTAATGACATTGGGAGTAGGGCCATCTTTCCCCTCCATCCCCCCCTTACTACTAATATCTTTCCTCCCCTCCTCATTCACCATGGGTGGCTCAACATTCCTCACTTCTGCAACCAACTCACCATCCTCAGCCATATGATCCTCCATACCTTTATCATTGATCTTCTTAGCAAACTTACATTCTCCAATGTGGTGCCCCAGTTTATTAAAGTGCTTACAATAATATGGAACCCATTCATAGGTCACATGTTGCACAAGCTTCAAACCAGTACTCAGGTTGATAGTTCTTGTAAGTGTTGAAGACACATCTATCTCCACCAAACATCTCGCATAGGAGATGCGCTCTTTAGTAGTAGTGCACTTGTCTGCACATATACGAACACCCACCTTGCTAGCCACCTTACTCATCCCTTTAGCAGACCAGAAATGGACGTCAAGATTGGGAAACGTCACCCATACAGGGACCTTGTGGACCTCCTCTTTCTCAAGACAAAAGCAAGGTGACCATGGTTTAAGCATCAGATTCCTACTCCCAATGGCCCATGGCCCCCCCTTCAGAATGGTGTCTCGCTCCTCCACAGACTTAAATCGAAAGAATATCCAACTTCGAGCATGAGGAAGGATTTGGGGCTTATCCACCATAGTCCAATACTTCGTGACAAATGCATCAATGGTAGCCATCTTAGGATTCCCACCCAGTACACAGCCCAACAATGCAGTTTGCCAATACTCCACTTCATCTTCAATATCCGTATCCTCCAATTTCACCTTATCATCATTTTCAATCCCCTCAATGAATTCCAATCTCATCCCTTGCCCAGGTTTACGATTTCCAGTTAGGGCACCTCGCCAATTATCATGTTTCAGTTTCCCAATCCCATTTAGGTTAATCGAAGACGGGGATTGTGCATTTTCAGTAGAAGGGGGGGTTCACAATTTCACCCGGAATCATACCATTATCAGCAAAAAAAAAACAATAATTTCAAGATCAGGGGAAACATTCGACTTAGCTAACCCGGAATTAGGCTCCAGAGTAGTCATCTTCTTCAATGATGGTTTCAAGAAATCTCCCAGAACAGGGGTCGACGCCCTCTTTTGGGTTTGATCAGGTTGCTTCATTGGTGAACCATCTTCAACAAAATTCCCATCATCAGGCTTCTGAGTTGTTGCAGATGCTGACGCTGCCGTCGAATTCTTGGTAGGCCTTCCTCTCTTTCCCATGGCGGAAACAGGTGGAGGTTCACACCTGCAGAGCTAACCGTCTCTCCACTGCCGTTTTCTACCCAAAATATTTCATTCATATATTTCAAGATGTATTTTACAGCAATGTTTATGGTGGGAGCATTTAGCTCTACCCTCTCATATTTTGGTGGAAGTTCTTTGTCTCCACACTTTCTACTACACCTTTCTACAACTCACCTCAAATAGTGTCTAACTCTCCTTATATAAGCTCTTCAAATGGGTATCTAGATATTTCTAACCTTTCACCTTTCTTCTAGATTTTTCTAACATTTCACCTTCTCTCTAGATTTTTTTAACTTACTAATATCATACTAACTCTCTAGATAATTCTAAACAAATATCTTAAATCATTTCCTAGATTTTTCTAGATTAATCTCCAACAGTGCCACTGATATCATGTTTTATTTTAAATACGGGATATACTTGAACGATAGATCAGTTTCAAGAATTGTGGAGGAAACTGAAGAATGTTGTTGGGGAGTTGACAATGAAGGAGTCACATGGTTTGAGTTAACCTATAGAGACAACAACAGAGATTCAGATGTCAACCATGAAAAACATTAGAGACATGAGCTAAACTAACTATCAACTCAGAGAGGTAGGACAAAGGTATGAGAAAGGAGTCCTTGCCCTGCGTGTAGTTGTTGAATTCAAGATTAGACTCAAGAGGGGGATGAATGGAGTCTAAGTCAATTTTAAAATCGCCAAATTACCAGATGGGTATTTTTTATGACCACGCCCTTCGCCACGTGAGTATTTAAAAATACTCCGATGCCAAATGAGTATTTTTAATGGACCAAAAGTGCATATAGGCTCAAAAATTCGCCGACAGTGATCAAAAGTTTATCTATCCTATTTTTTTGATATTGAAATGTATTTCCTTATTACTTTTATTTACCCAAAATCACTTTACTCCCCACAAAACCTCCTTAACTCCCTTCTTTTTCTTTCTCATTCTCATGAAAATTGGGAGTTAATGGGTTTTTTGGGGAGTTAAAGTGATTTTAGGTGAATAAACGTAATAAGAAAATGCATTTTAGTATCTAAAAAATAGAATAAATGAATTTTTGGTCATCGGCAGCGAAATTTTGGACTCATATGCGCTTTTAGTCCATTAAATATACTCATTTGGCACTGGAGTTTTGTTAAATACCCAGGTGTCGAATGATGGTTACAAAAAATACCCATCTAGTAATTCAACGATTCTAAATTTTTTCCTTAAAACAGTTCCTGTGGGCAGATTAGAAAGTGAAGCAACACTATAAAAAGAACTCAATATAGTGTCGGAATTTTGTTTTTCTGGGCTCTTAAGTTAGAGAGGGAACATAAATTATTTCGTGGGTTCTGAAAGTTTGAGAGGGAAAACCTTAGCAATGAAATTGTCTGTCGCTTATGTAATTTTCTTAGCAACAGATTACAATTGTTCGTTGCTGACTTAATTTTCTCTTTTTCTTTTGTACCTAAAGGTAATATTAGGCCGGGTCAAAATTAGCCTTAGCAACAGATTTTAATTAAAACCAACGCTAGTTTAGCGACGGATTTTACTAATCCGTTGGTAAGACTAATTCACAACGGATTTGAATTAATCTGTCGTTGGTTATTAGCAACGGAAATGTAATCCGTTGCTAATAATATTGGAGAAAAGGTCATACGCGGTGGTTATTAAGTACTATACGCGGCCGTTAAATGGCGTCGTGTACACTGGGATCGTGCATGCTAACTGAGAATCGAACTAAACTGACCGGATGAGCTTATCATTTACGTTCCCCACTTTTGCTCAGACGTATATTCTTATGGATACTGGTTAAAAATCCATCTTCATTTACTCCAATACTACCTCACTGAAAAGAAAACAAAATGCAAGGATTTCCCGATGTCGGTAGCGTAAAGAGCATGTTTGGGCAAGGGATACATACATCATCACCTTGCTCATCACACCAACATACCCTACCTACTGGCCTCTGCTTTACTACTACTATAAATACATGTATCCCTATTCCATGTTATCATATCCAATAGCAAACTCCATTTCCCACAAACTATCAGTGATCACTTAAACTTGTACACTCTTTTAGCAAACTCTCAACTTTCCCTATCCAAAAATGGCAGAAAGCCGAGACAGAGGTTTCTTCCACCACCACAAGAAGACCGAGGAGGACCAACCCTCCACTGATTACTCCGAACCAAACGCCTACGGTTCCACTGAGACCAACCAGTATGGCTCCGACAACACCACTGGAGGCGGCTATGGCTCAACAGACAAGTATGGCTCTGACAACACAACCGGAGGTGGCTATGGCTCCACTGACAATTATGGCTCAGACAACACAACCGGGGGCGGCTATGGCTCCGCTGACAAGTATGGATCGGACAACACCACCGGAGGCTATGGCTCGACTGAAGGTAACCGTTATGGGTCTGAGAACACCACCGGGGGCGGCTATGGCTCAACTGAGACCAATCAGTATGGCTCTGACAACACCACTGGGGGAGGTTATGGCTCGACTGAGGGTAACCGGTATGGCTCGGATGATACCACTGGGGGTGGGTATGGATCTACTGGAGGTGGCTATGGGTCCACTGAGACCAAGCCCTATGGCGAAACCACCACCGGAGGCGGCTATGGAGGTGAAGAAGGAGGGTATGAGAAGAAGGATAGTGATGATAGTGAGGAGCCACCTAGGGATTATGAGAAGGAAGAGAAGCACCACAAGCATCTTGAGCAGATCGGTGGTCTTGGTGCTGTTGCTTCTGGTGCTTATGCTCTGGTATAGTACTTACTACTTTAATTCCTCTCTTTAATTATTCTTTTGTTCATAGTATATCCAACAATTAAGTACTTTTTTATCTTTTTGATAATTCTGTTGTTGAAATTTCACAAACTCTTATATTGAGTATTAACCTTAATTGATAGATATATTGAAATTGATGGTGTAATTTGAGTTTGGATTATGAGATTACGATCATAAGAAGCTAGCTTAGCTTGAAAAATAGTTTACTGAGTAGTATATAAAGTTTCCTCATAAGTTTTAGTAATTTGGATCATATCCCAACCTTGAAAGTGTTCTTACCATCAAAAAAAAAAAAAAAAAAAAATTCATCATGTCCAAACTCCAAAGGAAGTGACGGTATAAGGATGTTTTAATTAAAGTTACACCCCCTTCGTCCCGCAATTAGCTTTCAAAAACACCATATTTTTTGTCCCAAAATTAGTTTTCACAACCAATAAAGTCTCATAACTTTCCTATAACACCCCTCCACTAACTCACAAATACAATAAAAAATATACATTCTCTCTCCAATCACTCTCTCCCTTTCTATTATTTTATTCTCTCTACTAACTCACAAATATAATAAAAAATATACATCTATTACAAGGGCAAATTTGTCTAAAACCACTCACCTAAAATTTTATGCCCTCCTAGTTTATGAAAGCTAACTGCGGGACGGAGGGAGTAGATAGGTACTGATCTATCATTCATAATATATCACAATTGATAGGTCCAATCCATATTATGGCGTAGTGTAGCTAATTTGATTACAAGTAAAAGTCTTGGCTTTTATTTTGAGTCAATTGATTAGTCTATTTCCATACAAAATAAGTGTTCAATACTGAACATGACATTCAGCATCTTTGACATGTCAACGATTTGCATACAACCACATAATATTGCCTTTATTCTGAAACTTTCAATGAAAAGCACTATTAACTAAATTCTTATCTTTCTTTAATTTTGAAATTGACAGTATGAGAAGCACCAAGCAAAGAAGGACCCAGAGCATGCTCACAAGCACAAGATAGCAGAAGGAGTGGCCGGAGCGGTCGCGCTTGGGGCTGGTGGCTTTGCATTCCATGAGCATCATGAGAAGAAGGAAACTAAGGAAGAGAGAAAGGAGGCAGAGGGAGAGGGAGAGAAGAAGCACCACTTCTTTTAATTAAAAAAAAAAAAAAAAAAAAAAAATTTGCTGCTTTTCTTTTCAATTACTAGTTCTTGTATTTTTACTGCTTAAAACTGGATGTCTTGGTATTGGGCATTTAAATGTGCATGTAGTATTTCTGTATTTTTATTAGCGTGAGTGAGTGTGATGTTATGTATATCTTCGATGTTAGTTTCTGCAAGTGATGAGTGAGAATATATCTGTTGCTTGTACTGTACACTTAATTCCCTCATCACACCCAAACCAGTTTATTATAGGTTTGGTTGTAATTAGTGTTTTAATAAATATATATAGTACAGTTTATATATTATAGTGTTATATTTTATTGTACCTGTTACACGCAACATTTCAACTTTCAGAAATTTACCCATCAAGGTCATTTTCACCTACCCTATTCGATTCCATTTCACATAACATCCTTATTATTATTTCATTACCTACTCTCCCGTGAAAAAGTTACCTGCTGTCAATTTAAGACCAAGTTGAGTTGTACCAAGGAAAATAAAAGTCTAAAAAAACCACGTCCAAAGATTATAATCAGATAAAACATTCAAGCAATAATACCCTTTTTCATGTATGTAATAATAATCTCTCATTTATATTATATCTTGTTTCTCAACCTATATATAGTAAAACACATCAAATAAGTAGAAGACCTTTTTCAGTGGATTGTAATCACTTTTATGGCCATGTTATTTATGAACTGAATCAACCAGGCGTATTGGAATTTTTTTTATTATAATTGGAGCTAATATCCTTCAAAATAGGGTAACGTCCTACGATGCAAGTATATATAGAAGCACGCACGTGTTTGATTTGATTGGATGATTATGATTATGAAGTAATCATATTTGACTGTTCATTGTTGATATAGAGCATAGTTCAACATATAATTCAACATATAGAATAGGTAAGAGTACGACATAGGAGTAAGTAAAGAATCTAATACAACACTAATTATTGGTACTCCCTCCGTCTCGGAATTAGCTTTTAAAAACTAGGAGGGAACAAGATTTTAGGTGAGTTTTTTTAGAAAAATTTACCCTTAATTGTAGTAATAGAAGGAATAAAAAATAAAAGGGGAATTTTATGTGAGAGATTAAATTAATAGAGAGATATTATTGTGAGAGAATAAAATAATAGAAAGAGGGAGAGTGATTAAAGAGAGAGTGTGTGATTGGAGAGAGAGTGCATTTTTTTAAATTGTATTTGTGAGTTAGTGGAGGGGTATAATAGAAAAGTTATGGGATTTTATGGGTTTTGAAAGCTAATTTTGGAACAAAAAATATGGTATTTTTGAAAGCTAATTACAGGACGGGGGGAGTATAAAACTATTGACACTATATAATGATAGTAAAACTATTTGCAAAGCCCAAATCAATACATGTTATTTCTCCTAACTTCAAAAAAAAAAAAAAATAAATAAATAAAAAGAATCACCTTTCGTCCAGTAATTGTGAAAATGCAGCTAAAATAAATAATACTCCCTTACTTTGTTGCGCGAACTCAACATAAATAGTAATTAATAAGCAGAAATAGAAGAATAAGTAGACATTACAAAAATAATCTTAGTTACAATTAAATAACCATAAATTTGCAAAAGCCACATCAACTTGGTATACTAGTGGTGATGCTTTTTGTGTTGCTTGAGTTCATGTTTGGCTTCCTTCTTCTTGTGATGCTCATGAACTGCAAATCCAGCAGCCCCAACAGCAATTGTGGTTGCAATATGTTTCTTGGCTTTGTGTTTGTGATCATGCTCTGGGTCTTTTTTCGCTTCATGCTTCTCGTGCTATACAATCAAATCCAATGAGAGAAGAAAAAGTATAAGATATTTGTAAAGACTAGTCAACCAACATTTATTATTATTATTATTATTATTATTATTATTATTATTATTATTATTATTATTATTATTATTATTATTATTATTGTTTGGCAGATGGGAAATAGGAATAGAGATTACTCTATTCATCTCAAAATAACTATCACTTAAGGTTAATGCGCACATATTAAAGAGATACTTAATTTTTGAGGTAGTTAAATTAATTTGACTCTACCACCCTTGCATTAATTGGAACTATGTATATTAGAAAGTGAAGTTAGTAATAAACCAAAAGGGTACATTAGAAAAATGAGCAATTAATGTATGTTGTATGGGAATTGTAAAGTGACAAATATTTTGAGACAAAAAAAAAAAAAATTTAGATTAAAGCAACAATTATTTTGAGACGGAGGAAATACATCTATTGATACTTGAATGATCACTTTGGAATTCCAGTCACTTGTTAGCCTCGTGCATATAATGATATAAGCTAAGTATGTACTTTTACTTTCTTGTGAATCGGATTCACGGGTAGGTGGTTATGGTCACATGCAAGGACAGGAAAAAAAAAAATGCAATAATTTACTACATGCTAGTGTTCATCCACTTTAAAATTCTACTTTCCATTTTTCCCTCACATAAACCCTATAATTGGAGAGATAAATAGGTAAATTAGATAAGAAGTCGAATTAAGTTGAGAAAGTAGAAACTCTGAATTGTATCTTCTACATTTGGCCCCATTTCAACTTTTTAGAGGTCAAAATGGAAGAGGTGGAAGCAAATAAGGTGGTGGAAGAGGAATAATAATGTAAATGGATGAGTTTTTTTTCTCTTAGTAGTTTGGCCAAATTTGGCCAAATGGACACTAGTTTAATAACAAAATCAACAAAAATGAATAATTACCCGAGCATATGCACCAGCAGCAACTGCAACAACTTGACCAAGATGCTCGAGGTGCTTATGGTGCTTCATTTCCTTCTTGGGGTCCTTTTTGTGATCTTTCTCTTCGTGGTGGTGGTGTTTGGTCATGGCTTATATCCGAAAAATCGAAAGAAATTGAGCAAATAATTTGATTATGATAAGGATAATATTTGTGGAAGTTGATTGTTTTGATATCCTAGTTTGCTTATGATAGAGTCATATATATAGGCAATTATCCACAATAATTTGCTTCTTAACGAAGGAAATTTTCTTTACCATTGTTGATAGGCATTGATCAAACTTCTCAATTAGTTTATTATCTGTCGACATAAAAATTCAAATATGATGAGACTTCGATGAAGCGGCATGTTGGTAGACACACACGCCCTTCTCCAAGAAGTTGTTTGTGTTGCCAAGCCGCGATGGTTGTTTTCCCGCGTGGAGTAGTTAGAATTTTGAAATCAGCTCTTTTTGTAATTCTCTAATTGATTTGGTCCCAAAAACTTAACAACGGATTTAGGAATTTTAAGGATGTGTTTCCATTTACATTGTAGATTTTGTTACCTCTTGTTCAAGGTATTCACTTGAAGATGTTATGAGAAATTGACAAATATAAAGAAATGTTTTATTTACCAATAGGGCTTTACTAGATTCATCCCTACTTAATTGGGGGTCATTTTAAAATTTTGGGATAGTTATCTACTTAACTGTTACTTTGAGGATATAATGAAGTCTCAATAAAGTTAGAAATTGTGCACTAAAAGATTGTATAATGAGAAGCTATGTGTATGATTCTTTTAGCAATTATGGGGTAACCTAGTTAGTGAAGGGTTGAATGGGAATCCAATCGCATCCAAACTCAAAATCCAGTCTAGGCATTTGAGGGATGTTTTTCTCTATCCCTTAGTTCGTTACCCATCCCCCTTCTTTCCAAGTGACTTGGCAAGTAATGGCTTGGGTCCTAAGATGGGACAACATAGAAAAATGTCCTCCTTACATACCTTTAGAAAATAGAGCGGTGCTAAATCGCAATTAAGAAAGTACTAATCATATTTATTTTTACTCAATGTTCTAAAAATAACCCTAACATAAACAATAGAACACCTTGATCTATCTTGATTTTCTCATTCATTCAGTCTTCTAAATAATGCCATAAATCATCAAAAAGACAAAGTATTAGCTAGGGCTGCATTTCAATTGGTATAAATATAATCATTACGATTTAATTAAGGATAATCCTAACACTACCCAAATAAGATTCAGGTGAACTTTTCTCCGTTTTCAGTTGAATTTTTTTTTTACAATATCAACTAAGTTCGTGCACTTTTTACAATATAGAGGCTCGTAGTAAAATTTTTTTTTTATTATTATTTTTTTTGTATAATTTTGTTAAATTCAATTAAATATTTCTTTGAAAAATTCAAAATCATAGTATAAAAGATACTCCCTCCTACTCAATATCTCTTAGGCAAGTACTTTTTGAACCAAAATTTAAGAAAGTGTTAAGATGTCTAAAATGCCCTTACTTTTGTGTTTGTTGGGAATGTTGAAGGAATTGTGAGTCCAAAAAGTGTAAGGGCAAACTTGTAACTTTTGTGCAAAAGTTAGTCCAAAAAATGAAATGCCTAGGAGATTACAAGTCGTACCAAAATGGAAAGTGCCTAGGAGATATTGAGTCGGAGGGAGTAAAACTCAATTTTGTTGGGTGAAAAATAATTTACAATAAAAATCTAAAAATTTGGCAATTTTCTCGGCTCAACATTCTATGGACACAACATAACCAGTTCCCTGTTCCCCCCAACGATCCCCAAATCCCTAACGTCTCTCACCTCCTCGCCGGCGCCTCCCGCTACTGAGCTCGTCAGCCACCTGCCCACCAGGTAATTGCTATTGACTTCGGAAGCTTTTGGAAATTTTGGATCTTTTATTCAGTTTCGTCAATTTGAATCCAGAACCCTAGATTGAAATTCTTCTTTGAGAATTTATGCATTTTGGAAATTTGGGCATTTTCAGATGCCCACTGATCTGGTTGCCAACTTGCCATAGACCAGAGCACATTGCCCATTTGTTTTGTTGAGTGTGTTGTGGGATTGTCGATTGATTATTGAGATGTTGGAAGTATTGTCGTGTGTTGGTTTATTGTCCAGTGTTGCAATGAAATCTCTAAACATTATTGATTGAATGTTTGCTCATAGATTATTGGTGAAGATATGAAGCCTAGTAGTATTGGGTTTGAAGAACTTCATCGTCAAGTAATGCTAATAGTAGTGATAGTGATACTAATGAAGACTTGAACTTGTATCCTTTTTGGAGGTATGTGAAACAGGGGAGAGAAAATGTATTAAACGTGGTGATAGTTGTATTATGTGATGCATTTTTGTCATTTTGACTAAGCTAAATTCGATACACTATAGTCTAAGACGAATTGAAACAGAGAAAGGTTTGAGAGTTTCTGATTTGTGCGCCCGTTTATGGAGTAAACTATTGAACCATTGTACTAAAGCTTAGTTAGTTCTGAGTATTTGATGGGGTACTGCTTGCTTTTCTACCATTCGTTGAAGTGGAGATAAGTGTTCCACTATGATGCTATGTACACTAGAAGTGATTTTTATGGGGCCAGGTCTTGCTGAAAAGGAAGTTGTAACAAGGAACTGTCTTTGATAAGCGGATACTTGATAGAAACGATTGATATTTTGATGAAACCTTGAGGCTGCGTATTTACTCGCTGGATTTTCTATGTGGAAGATAGGTGAATTTTGAAGGGAAAATATGGTATTGAGGCCATGTCTCTTTATCTTATAAGTACCATAACTGTCTAATTTAAGCTCTAGTTCTTGACTTCTTGTGATAGAAAGATTGACGGAAGTTTTGCACAAACTTCCCCCTCCCCTCTCTCCTCTGATTTGACTACTGTCATTGGCTTCTATGATTTGCACACTGTAGTTCCGATGTTCTTCAAAATAATTTGGCATTCTTTAGCTGTTGACATCAGAATTGTGTTTCTCTTGAAAATAGCGCCTATTAGCAAAGTGGCATTACACAATACACTTGCTTCCCTGCCATTATTGGATTTGTACTGATTCTTGATCATGCAATTTCGCAGTAGAAGGAAGTTTGGTTGAGTGCAAGCACATCCCTGCTGTTCATTGAAAATCCTCTGAAGTGGTTTTTCTTGTCTCTAGACTCATCGAGTCAGTTTTGGTGTAAATCTTTGCGTCGCAAATTTTACGTTTGTCATCTTCAACTGGATAAGAGGGTAGTAACTGCATATGGAATTGGAAGCAGAAACAGGGATGCCCTTATCTCAGGAGGAAGAGTGTGTTGAAAAGTCAAATGACTTGAGTGCTGTGGCTCAGGCCAAGAAGTTGCTCTTTTCCCGAATGCTGGTTGGTGTCAATGATGGACGATTTTTCTTGGGAAACTTTCACTGCATGGATAAACAAGGCAACATCATTCTTCAAGATGCCATGGAGTTTCGAAGTGTTAGAAAGTCCTCACCTTCACCTATGGAACAACGTGGGCTTGGTTTGATTCTTATTCCTTCATCTTGTCGGACAACTTGTCACATCGATTGCTCAATCGACCAACAATTGTCATTGCTCTCACTACAAGAGAGGTAGCTCTGTACTAAAATTGCATTCTCCTTGTCATTATCTTCTCTTGAATGAATATCAGATGTGGAAATGCTTTCATCAAATCATCACATTTATTTATGGTTTGGTTTTATACAAATTTACAACTGCTGCATCAAATCGCTAGGAGTTGAATTTTGACTTATTCACTCCAAATTATGCCAGTTGTGCTTCAGTTGCTTAAAGGAAGCTTTGTGCGGCATTTCTTGAATGTAATAGATGGTCTCCCCAGATTTGGGGCAAGAAAAATGTTGAGATCGCATATAATGGTACTATTACTTTATGTGGCATTTTCTTGAATGTAATGATTTTCACGATACAAATGAGCATTATATATCGTTGTGCACATGTCAATGGTTATGTTGTAGTTATGTACGTTATTTATATTATTGAAACTTGAGCAATTTTGATTATGTTGACTCACAATAAATCGATTACATTATTTTCATATTACTCATTTGCCTCCATTATATTGCTTTTCCCTCTCTACATCTGTTAACTAAGGTGAAGCATTACATTATAATCACATTTACTTCTAAGTTATATAAATATGTTATTAGATATTTTTTTTTTCTTGTGATCTCAACCAACATGTAATACGCAATCCATTTCACTAAGGCATACTTATTTTGTAGGGAATTAAATGACAAATGTAAATTAAATAGGTGGAGTACAATGTAGAAACAAATAATCATATACAATATTCATATACAATGAAACAACATCCATAAAAGCAAAAACAAATGTATTTTCTCCCAACTAGTACAATACAATAAATAAATCAAATACAATCCTGCTAAAATATGAATAAATGATTGTTATTTACGCATGGAACGAGAGACTGAAAAACATAGAACAATAAAAACAATAGTTTGTTTTTTTTTTTTTTTTAAAAAAAAAAAAATGAATCTTGAATATGATTTATCATAGCAGAAGCCACAACAACTTGGTATGCTAGTGATGATGCTTCTTGTGTTGCTTGAGTTCATGTTTGGCTTCTTTCTTCTTGTGATGCTCATGAAGTGCAAATCCAGCAGCCCCAACAGCAACTGTGGTTGCAATATGCTTCTTGACTTTGTGTTTGTGTGCTTGCTCTGGGTTTTTCTTTGCCTCATGCTTCTCATGCTATACAACAAATCCAATCACCCAAAGACAAATATAAGATATTGATCATAATATATAACTAGAAACTAGTAATATAGGTTCGTCATAATTTGATGACTATTAAACAAAAGAAGCAGGTATTGCAATTTTAGCTTCTAAACAACCCCTACATGCGAAAGAAATCCTAAAAATTATTTCTAAATTTTTACTAGATAATATGAATTTTGCAAAATATTGTTAGTAAAAACATATACATTATTAGCTAATTAAACCCATGCAAAAGCACATGCATTACACTGGCAAATGGCATAATGTCCAATGTAATAAATCACATATGATGTAGCTTGGAAGAAACAAGTAGTAAACCATCAACAAAAATGAATAATTACCCGAGCATAGGCACCAGCAGCAACTGCAATAGTCTGACCAATATGTTCGAGATGCTTATGGCGCTTCATGTCCTTCTTTAGATCCTTTTTATTTTGACCTTTCTTATCGTGCTGGTGGTGGTTTGTCATGATGCTATACAGATACTCGGAAAAATGTAAAGTTAAGATTTGATGGATAATGTTTAAGCTGGATCGAATAGATTAAAAAGGATATTGAGAAGTTGTTTTGATATCTGAATTGGCATGGTACGGTTCATTATATAGGCTTTTTACTTCTTAGCTAAGGAAAATTTTGGTTAGCTTATGATAAGAACAAAATCAGAATTCTCAGTTTAGTTTAACGGACAACATAAATTTCAAATATGATGAGACTTCCTAGAAAGTGGCATTGCATGGACCAATTGCTCTTATAACGTGTTGCGGCGACGGTTGCTTTCCCGCGTAAGTTAGTTGTACTTTTGAACATCTCCTCGTCTTCTTCTAATTGTAGTTGCATCCGTAACTCTATGTTGCTTTGGTGACATAATCAAGTCTAGATATGTTTTAAAAGTGATTAGGTTTAGAAACTCCTATTTAATGTAAGGGAAAATTTCAGTCCGTTGATTTGGGGTATAATGATATTTGACATAGGTGACTCGAGCTTTACATAATATCTGTAAGTTGACCTCATCTGTTGAGTTTAGTGTAAATCATTTTTTTGCTCGTCGGAGTTGTTAAAAGTCTAATTTACCCCTATTTTGTTTTTGTGGTTTTGCCACAATTATAACACTACAAACCTTAAAAAAAAGAGATTAGTAGATTAGAAATACAAAAGGAGCTCAAAAATATTTGGGCTCAATAATTAGTTTTATTTTCATCAAAAAATAGGAGGGTACGTTAAATTTGTCATTTTTCCCTTTTTAAAATCTCTTAAAAAAGGTTGTTAAAGTTAAAAGGATAAACTGGTTATAAAAAATTAAAGTTGTACTTACTATATGTGAAAAGGCTTGTCCATGTCATTTTCAACAGCCAAAACTACACCGTAGGTCACCTAGTGATAATACTTTGAAAAGGAAGTCATCTTATAGATATTATGTAAACCTCGAGTTATCTAAGTGAAATATCGTTATACCTCAGGTCACTGGACTGTGATTTTCTCTTAATGTAATAATGCAGGATGAGAATCCTCTCCATTAGTCCATTTCCTCCATTTATGCATTACTCCTTTAGGTTATTGACACATGTACTATACTAACTTAAGGTAAATAAAAAGTTATATGATTCTCAACGTGTCAAACATCCAAACGGATAATGGGTAAATGTGGAAAATAGAGTATCGAGGAGAATCCTTATCTTGAATATTACTCTATCGATAATTATATAGTTGTCACATTATGTCCGGCCAAGAATTTAAAATTTGGTTTATGCATTTACTTACTAGCTCTTGATCAAAACACATACATGCATAGTTTGTTTCCATGCTTAGAGATATGACTACTTTTTGGGGACATCGAAATACTATAACTCACACCTAATTCTCGATTTATGGAGTATTTCTTTTAGTTTGTTGAAGTGATTCTTAATATCAAGAATTAGTTATCCGCATGCAAACTTTTGGTACTTATTGATGATTCAATGTTCACATGCAAATTCAGTTGTCCAATATCATAAGATTTGACTATTTTTGTTTATAATAATTTTTNTTTTTTTTTTTTTTTTTTTTTTTTTTTTGTTATAAACAGATTTGACTATGTTGGTTTGCAGTACACTAATTCTTGCCATTGAGACATGAATTACATTGATTTGTATGGGCACAGCATAAATGATTGAATTTTTGAATTATTAGGGCTACGATCTTAACAAATTTTAATCGGGAAAGAAATCACACACACACAAACAATTAAATTCAAATAAATTAAACGGAACAAGACACAAGCAATTTTACGTGGAAACCCGAGAAACGGGAGAAAAACCACGAACGTACTAGGATTACTCTCAATCACAAGATGATGGGACAATTACAATGAACATCCGAGATCCCTATTTATAGAACCCCAATGAGCCTCCTTCCTAACCCAATTCAACTAGGATTAGGAAACTAACTATAACCCCTTCCCCAAGCAATTTCCTAATTACATAGACTTTCCAATCTATCCAAAACACATTAGGAGATAATCTACTAACATTAGGAAATATGCCAAAAAGATAAGCTAAATTAATCTAGTACAAAATATAGAAACAAAACCGAAGCAAAACACCACGTTGAAGCATGCCCTGCTGCGTTCAGGGGCCACCCGCCCGGGTGCCGTGGACCGCCCGCCCGGGGGGTGATGTCGAGACCACAGGCTGCTCCGCTTCCAGCTCGCCCGCCCGGGCCATTCGCTCACCCGCCCGAGTGACGTTTTCCGCAGCTTTTCCGACGTTTCCCCTTGCTTTCTCTTAACCTTCTATACTTGCATTGTACTAATTTTATCTCCACTTTCCTAACAATCTCCCACCTGGAGATAAATTTAGGACACGAACCGAGAACCCACCATCTCGATCCGCCGATGTTCATTCATTTATCCTAGTACGTTATCACCTCCACTCAACCGCGAATACCATCCGAGATGGTGCCCACACTAGTGGAGAATACGTCTTACGCGACGGTTCTAAAGGGTCTTACGCGACGGTTATCAACCGTCTTGTATGCAGGGGTCGCAAAAGGTCGGGGCCTTACGCGACGGTTATGAACCGTCGCCTAAGGTGGAGCATTTGCGACGGTTGTAAATAACCGTCGCGTATGATAGGCCTTTTGCGACAGTTGGTCAAACCAACCGTCGCGAAATGTCTTATCATACGCGACGGTTGTTTGACCAACCGTCGCGAAAGGTTACTTTTTTTGATTTTTTTTTCAATTAGCCTATATGGGATTTGAACCCATATCTTTTGTGCATTAGCACAATTGCTCTCCCATCTGAGCTAATAGGCTTACAAGTTTATGAGAGAGCAAGAATGAAAACCTAAAACAAAGTTTAATAGAAGAATACTTGTAGAGCCAAGCATGAGACCTGTTATATCCAGTCAAAGAAGGACACAATACAAAAGGGTCAGGAGATATAATTCATTCAATGCCAAAGCATCATATTAAAGACATTTACCTAATCACATACCTACAGAGAGCTGTGATACTACAGAACCAGAATTCAACACATCAGCAACCAAAAATGTCAAGTTCCTACACAAATTTGGAAAAAAATCATAAAGGCTTAAATAGTAAACTTATACAGATCAAAATTCAAAGAGCTGGACAGCTTTGTCAATTCGAATGTATCGTTCAAGCTTCACACATGGAACTGTCCACCGAGAGGCATCCCAAGTTTTGTTTCTCTTCTCGGGTAATTATACAAAACCTTATTAATCATCTAAAAAATATAAATCAACACAATTTAACTCAAGCAAATACAAGAGACATAAACCAAAAAAGTTCTTAAACGGTGTCTAGCCAAGAAGATAGCAGTAAGCAGCGACTACAAGCAGCAAAAGCAGTTAGCAGTTAGCAGCAAGCAGCCAGCAACAAGGAGTAACAACAACAGCAAATGAGAAAAGATTATAAGAATACTTATGAGAAATTTTTACTCAAACATGAAGATAAAAAAGAGATAATTAGAGCAGTGATATAATTAAATCCTTCAAAGGACAAACCTTTCGTCACATATATATGCAAGAGAGAGAGAGAGAGAGAGAGAGGGGCACCGTTTTCCTTCTAAAGAATCTGATGGTTTCAGATTAGAGAGCCAAACCCTGAATGTTCTGGTGTGAAGCTAGCGTTCTTCACTGTCAAGAACAAATCCAATTTCAATCCAAATTGAGTTAATAGTCAAATAAACGAACACAATTCTTCTTAATTTGTGTCATTAACCATAAACAAATGGGCAAATAGCTTATCAACGATACCGTACTCAATCTTCGTGGGGGGGGGGGGGGTTCCTAATGTGTCTTGAGAACAGCTTGACCTTTTAAGCAATGTGATACATGTTAGCCCTCAATAGCAAACAGTTTACAACAGCAATAGTGTCACAAAATGTTGAGATATAAACTAGCAGATATGGAGCATTTTACTTTGCTATATTTGTATACTTGTTGCAAGCACATGGACTCACAGCAAAAATTGTGCAATAACTATGAAACTTCTAGTAAGCATGTACAAAAAGACAATGGAAATGCACAAACAAGAAGCAGCATATCAATTCTATGATAAAAATGCGGATAGGCTGCATAAAATTGCATGTCAGGTCCATAAAAATACACACTAGTTAAACTACAGGGATAGAAGTCATTCTATACCATTAGTTCACTTGCTCATTCAACTCAATAAAGTGATATGATCACTGCCTACCTTTTTATAGGGTGACTACCTTCTCATCTCATATCCTAGTAGGCGTCATTAAAAATCTGATCACAAAGCCACTACATAACAAATTGTAGACTTTTTGTGTGTGTGTGTGTG
>BSSO01002380.1:0-19518 GCA_030267885.1 Mesembryanthemum crystallinum | reverse complement strand
TCATAAAAATAATTAAAATTCACCAACGGCTTTATTTTTTCATTCTCTATAAATAGAGACCAATTTTGATATGTTTTGCTCACATCTCAGAAATTCCTCTTCTCTACTCATTTATTTCATAAATCACTAAAATGATTATTCAAATTTTATTTCCTATAATTATGGATAATTATGGAAATAATCAAAATTCTCAACAACCACAAAATTTCCAAACACCCCAAAATTCCCAAATACCACAAAATTCAAAAACCGAAGTTCCTAAATATTTCGTTCACTTTTTATTTATTTTTTTAAAAATACAAGTCTTATTACATAAATAATTGAACCGATTTATTATTGTAATTAATTAACGATTTCATGTAACACTTACTTATATTAGCCTAATCAAATTATTAAGTTTGGAAAGTATGAGAGAGAACATGTAGTGGAAAAGTGAGGTGGAAGAGAGAGAAAAGGGAAATTGATCCAATAGACGGATCACCTATTGGAGGTGCTCTTAGGGTTCTAGGGCACCATTTTGCCCACTTATAGGCCACACTCTAAGGCCCTCCTAGGCGCTCGTTGAATTTCGCCCTACCGGCATGCGCAGTCACTTAGAGGGACCCAAGAGGCCCACGCGTTGCCCGGGGGGGCGTTCCGAGCGGCCTAACTACCCTTCCACCCACATTTTCGGCGTTTGGTGCCTCGTTTCTGGTGACCAATACAGGGCCTTCGGGACCCAGTTTCCGGCCATGGGCTCTTTCTACCTCCCTATCGTGTTGCCCCTGCGTTCTCATTGAAAAATCACACTTTATTTTTTATGGTTCCAGGAACTCGTTTTGCCCACTAATAAGCCACACTTTCAGGCCATCCCGAGCATTGGTATGGCGAGCAATACCAGCATGCACAGACACTTAAGGGGACCCAAGAGGCCCCCTCGTTGCTCAGCAAGGCGTTCCGAGCCACCTAACTACTCTTTCACCCACGTTTTCGGCATTTTGGGTCTCGTTTGTGGTTACCAGTACGGGCCATTTTAGGGACTTGGTATCCGACCATGGGCTCCTCCCACGTCCCTATAGGGGTGCCGATGCGTTCTTGTGGGAAAACACGAGACTTTGTTCTTTGGGGGTCCGGGTCTTCATTTTGCCCACTTACATGCCACGCTTTTGGGCACCCCCTGGTGCTGGTTGAATTTCGCCCTACCGTTCGGCGTTGTCACTTAGGGGAACCCAAGAAGCCCCCTCGTGGCTTGAGGAGGCGTTTCGAGCGGCCAAACTCCCATTGCAACCACGTTTTCGGCGTTCGGGGCCTCGTTTCAGGTGAACAGTATGGGACTTCTGAGGGCTCTTAAGGACTCAGATTCTGACCTGGGCTCCTCCCTTGTCCCTATAAGGATGCCCCTACGTTCTTGTGGAAGAATATCACACTTCAGTTTTTAGGGTTCCAGGACACCATTTTGCCCACTGGCCACGCTTTAAGGCCTCCTAGGCGCTGGTTGAATTTCGCCCTACCGGCATGCGCGATGACTTAGAGGGACCCAAGAGGCCCCCGCATTGCGTTGGTGGGGAGGGGGGACATTCCGAGCAGCGTAACTACCCTTCCACCCACGTTTCGGCGTTTAGGGCCACGTTTCTGATGACCAGTATGGGGCCTCTTAGGGACCCGGTTTCCGGCCATAGGCTCCTCCCACCTCCCTTAGGGTGTAAGTTATTCGTATTGAGTCCAAAGTCCAATCCAATCCAATCCAAATTAGCAAATTCGGATTGAACTTTTCGGATTGGATTCGGACTCGAAAAAAAAAAAAAATCGGAATTTCGGATTGGATGCGGACTGACCCATTTGGAGTCTAAAAGTCTAAAACTCCAATCCATATTATATATATAAAGTTAAAAATATCATCTTATCTTACACTGTGTTGATTATTTCTTAACGATAGATGAATTATTAATTAGTGTTGTCAAGTTCGCCTTACAAACAAACGAAAAAAGAGTATTGGTATCATGGTTCTTGTATGGTAGTTGTGATTCTTCTTTCATGTTTTACTCGCTACAACATTGTCATCTTGTAGAACTTAGCATAGCCTCAATGATTTCATCTTCTTTTCTGTAACTAGACTTTCGATTTGACAATGTCACGAGTATTATTTCTATAATCGTATTTTATTTTGGTAATGTCCTAAACTTTGTCTTCAACATCAAGTAGGTTATAAAGCAATTGGACTATTCAGATCGGATCAGACCAAAAATAATAATTCGGATTGGATTTAGACTCAAAATTCGACTCCAAATTAATTTCGGATTGGATTCAAACTTATATCCGAGTCCAAACTTTTTTTGGATTACATTTGGATTAGGCAAAAGTCCAATCCAAAATCCAAACTTACACCCAGTCACCCCTACACCTCCATATGGGGGTGCCCCTGCGTTCTCGTGGGAAAATAGCACACTTCATTCTTTATGGTTCCGGGACCTCGTTTTACCCACTAATAAGCCACGCATTTGGGCCCTCCGGCGCTTGAACTTCGCCATACCAGCTTTCACAGTCACTTAAGGGAAGTCAAGGCCTCTTTGCTCGCCAGGGCGTTCCGAGCGACCTAACTACGCTTTCACCCACGTTTTTGACATTTTGGATCTCGTTTTTGGTTACCAGTGCAGGCCCTTTTAGGGACCCGGTTTCCGACTATGGGCTCCTCCCACGTCCGTATAGGGGTGCCTTTGCGTTCTTGTGGGAAAATATCAAACTTCGTTCTTTGGGGTTCCGGGTCCTCATTTTGCCCACTTATAGTCCACGCTTTTAGGCACTCCTGGGTGCCGGTTGAATTTTGCCCTATCGGTCTGCAATGTCACTTACGGGGACCCAAGAAGCCCCCTCATTGCTCGAGGAGGCGTTTCAAGCGGTCAAACTCCCATTCAAACCACGTTTTCGGCATTCGAGGTCTCGTTCCAGGCAAACAGTATGGGGCTTCCGAGGGCTCTAAGGGACTTGGATTCTGACCTGGCTCCTCTCCTCCCTTGTCCCTGTAGGGATGCCCTACGTTCTCGTGGAAGAATATCACACTTCATTTTTTAGGGTTACAGGACACCGTTTGTCCACATATAGGCCACGCTTTAAGGACGTAAAAGGCGCTGGTTGAATTTTGCCTTACCGGCATGCACGGTCACTTAGAGGGACCCAAGAGGCCCCCGCATTGCGGCGGGGGGGGAGGGGGGCGTTCCGAGCAACCTAACTACCCTTCCACCCACGGCGTTTAGGGCCTCGTCTCTGGTGACCAATATGGGGCCTCTTGGGGACCCAATTTTCGGCCATGGGCTCATCCACCTCCCTATGGAAGTGCCTTTGCGTTCTCGTGGGAAAATATCACTTCATTTTTTATGGTTCTGGGACCTTGTTTTGCCCACTAATAAGCCACGCTTTTGGGCCCTCCCGAGCGCCGGTTGAACTTCGCCATACCAACTCGCACAGTCACTTAAGGGGACCCAAGAGGCCCCCTCGTTGCTCGACAGGGCGTTCCGAGTGACCTAACTACCCTTTCACCTACGTTTTCGGCATTTTAGGTCTCGTTTCTTGTTACCAGTATGGGCCCTTTTAGGGACCCGGTTTCCGACCATGGGCTCCTCCCACGTCCCTATAGGGGGGCCTGGGCGTTCTTGTGAGAAAATATCAGACTTCGTTATTTAGGGTTCCAGGTCCTCATTTTGCCCGCTTATAGACCACGCTTTTGGGCACTCTCGGGTGCCGGTTGAATATCGCCCTACAGTCTGCATTGTCACTTAGGGGGACCCAAGAAGCCTCCTCATGGCTCGAGGAGGCGTTTCGCGCGGCTAAACTCCCATTTCAACCACGTTTTCAGCGTTCAGGGCCACGTTTCAGGTGAACAGTATAGGGCTTCCAAGGGCTCTTAGGGACTTTGATTCTGACCTGGGCTCCTCCTTTATCCCTATAGGGATGCCCCTGCTTTCTCATGGGAAAATATCACATTTCATTTTTTAGGGTTCCAGGACACCATTTTGCGCACTTAAAAGCCACGCTTTAAGGCCTTCCTGGGTGCTGGTTGAATTTCGCCCTACCGGCATGAGCTGGGGGAGGGGGGGCATTTTGAGCGGCATAACTACCCTTCCACCAACATTTTCGGCGTTTGGGGCCTCGTTTCTGGTGACCAATACGGGGCCTCGTTTCTGGTGACCAATACGGGGCCTCTTAGGGATCCAATTTCCGGCCTTATGCTCCTCCGACCTCCCTATGGAGGTGCCCCTGCATTCTCGTGGTAAAATATCACACTTCATTTTTTATCGTTCCGGGACCTCATTTTGCCCACTAATAAGCCACACTTTTGGGCCCTCTCGAGTGCCGATTGAACTTCGCCATACTAGCTTGCACAATCACTTAAGAGGACCCAAGAGGCCCCTTCGTTAGGTCGGCAGGGCGTTCCAAGCGATTTATCTACCCTTTCACCCATATTTCGGCTTTTTAGGTCTCGTTTCTGGGTACCAGTACGGGCCCTTTTAGGAACCGACTTCCGACCATGGGCTCCTCCCATGTCCTTATAGGGGTGCCTTTGCGTTCTTGTGGGAAAATATCAAACTTCATTCTTTGGGTTCCCAGTCCTCACTTTACCCACTTATAGGCCACGGTTTTGGGCACTCCAGGTGCCGGTTGAATTTCGCCCTACCAGGCTGCGTGATCATTCATGGGGACCCGAGAAACCCCTCATGGCTCAAGGGGAGTTTCGAGCAGCCGAACTCCCTTTCCAACCACGTTATCAGCATTTGAGCCCCGTCACAGGTGACGCATTTGGGCTTCGGAGAGCTCATAGAGACACGATTTCCTACCCTGGGATCCTCCCACGTCCCTATGGGATGCCCGTGCGTTCTCGTGGAAAAATTTCATACTTCATTTTTTGGGGTTTCGGGACCTCGTTTTGCCCACTTATATGCCACGCTTTTGGGCCCTCTCGGACGCCGATTGAATTTCGCCCTACCGGCTTGTAGGGTCACTTAAGGGGACCTAAGAGGCCCCCTCGTTGCTAGGGGGCGTTCTGAGCGGCCTAACTACCCTTCCACTCACGTTTTCTTTTGGGGCCTCGTTCCTGGTGACTAGTATGGGGCCTCTTAGGGACCCAGTTTCCGGCCATGGGCTCCTCCCACGACCCTATGGCGGTTCCCTTGTGTTCTCTTGGGAAAATATTACACTTCATTTTTTGGGATTGCAAGACCCCGTTTTGCCCACTTAGGCGACGCTTTTGAGCCTCCCAGGAGCAAGTTAAATTTCGCTGTACTTAGGAGGACCTAAAAAGCCCCCTAGTGGCTCAGGGGACGTTCCGAGCAGCGTAACTACCTTCCCACCCACGTTTTCGACGTTCACGACCTCGTTTCGGGTGCCCAGTATGGGACCTCCAAGGCCTCTTAGGGACCTGGTTTTTCTGCCATGGGCTCCTCCCACGTTCTTATGGGGGTGCCCCTGCATTTTCGTGGAAAAACATCACATCATTTTTGAGGTTCCAGGACCCGTTTTGCCCACGCTTTTTGGCCATCCCGTGCGCCGATTAAGTTTCGCCCTATTGGCGTGCGTGGTCACTTAAGAGGACCCAAGAGGCCCCCCCTGAGCATCGAGGGGGTTTCTGAGCTGCCTAACTACCCTTCTACCCACGTTAGTGCCGTTTGGGGCCTCGTTTCAGGTGATTAGTACGGGGGCCTCTTAGGGACCCGATTTCCTCCCATGGGCTCCTCCCACATCCGTAGGGGGTTGCCCCTGCGTTCTCGTAGGAAAATATCACACTTCATTTTTTGGGGTTTTGAAACACCGTTTTGCCTACTTTATAAGCCACGTGTTTGTCCTCTTTCGGGCGCTGTTTGAATTTTGCCCTACCGGCCTGGTGGTCACTTAGGAGGACAGAAAAGGCCCCTTCGTGGCTCGGGGCCGTTTCGAGCGATTTAACTCCCTTTCTAACCACATCTTTAGCGTTGGGGCCTCGTTTTTGGTGAAAATACGGGGCCTCTAAGAGCTAGTAGGAACCCAGAGTCCAAGCAGGGGCTTTTCCCACTGACCTATGGGGGTGCCCCTATGTTTCCGTGGAAAGATAACACACTTTCTTTTTTGGGGTTCCGAGATCCCATTTTTCCCACTTATAGCCCATGCTTTCGGGCCCATCCGGGTGTTGATGGAGCTAAACTCCATCGGCGTGCATTGTCATTTAAGGGGATCCAAGAGACTCCCTTGTGGCTCGTGGGGGCGCTCCGAGCGACATAACTACCTTCTACCCACGTTTCGACTTAATAACTATCCCCAGAGGCCTCCCACACCCTCAATAAGGTCTCGATTCAATATTGTTAAAAAAATAATCCAAACATCTCAAGACACCCGGAATGCCCCATTTTCGTGGGTTATAGCCTTTAGATTGTACCCAACCACGCACTGGTTTAGTTTTTCAACACCTAAGTTCTTGGGGATTAAGGAGGGCCCAAATGACCCCTTCGTACCCCTCAGAGGCCTTCCTCAACGACCTAACATCAAACTAACCCATGATTTCAGTGTTGAAGTTTAGAGTGGGTGACTAGTAAAGAGTCATCAAAGAATATTGAGGACTCAAGAACCAACCCCGGAGTCGTCAAAGGAAATAATTTCAGCTTCATCCAAACATGGTATGCAAACAATTTTGCTATAGGGAAAGACTTTTAAGCCAAATAATTACTCTAGAGCCTCTCTCGAAGCTCCATAGGCAGAGCAAGGGTGATTAGTGTAATTATAGAGAGCCTATTTTTGTTACTCTTGATTGGACATGCACAGAGAGTGTGATTCTTAATATTAAATAAAGATGCACAAAACAATTAGTTAAATTAAAGAAAGACATGCACAAATGCAATGCAAAGTCACTAAATATACTAAGAGATGCTGGGCGTCGTACACTGTATATAACAAAGTACTTTACCAGTGTCCAGTATTGAAGATTACAACATCATGGAAGCTAGGAGCTTCGGCCCATTTGCTGTCAGGGACATCAACATCAATTCTGTAGCCATCTTTGTAACCAAGAGATTCTAGCACTCCATCATTAGCATTAGGTGACCACCTATCAAGAAAAAGAGTTTGTAAGCCCCTATAGAAGTTACATCAATTTCAGATTGATTGATATCTAACACAGCTTCATGTATGTGATCAGTATCGAGATGGAAATATTTGGACTATATTGATGATACGAATACTGAATTAAATCAGCATTCAGTTTTCTGACGAATGTATAAAGAAATAGATGGTGCTCACTCTGTCAATATATATTTGTAACATCATATGGAACATAATTAGCAAATCAGATATAATTATGTTTCTCTATGGTATCATGAGCTTTATATGCTTCTAATATATATTATACCTATAATAGTGTGTAAGTGCATAAGCCAAAGATAAAACTTAGGCATCATAGTGCATTCCAAGCTGACCCACAACACAAACACATGTTGATAGAGTTGATAAAATGGTAAGACTTAGAAGAAGCCCCTTAAAATATTACAAATTGAGTTACTAAATGCATGTTTAGTAAGGATCGAGTTCGACTATGTTCAAAAGACCTTTTAAGTCTCTCAAACAACGAAGCAATTCAGTTCAATGATTTAATAGCACTTGCATAAGAGCACCAAAGACATAGCTTACCTACCATAACGTGCTAATAAATTTGTCCGGTGATAAGCGATAGTAAGATTATACTCAAGAAATGTAAACCCACGATCTGCTTTAGCAGGATGCCACTTCTTCACATCACTTGATACTCGCCTCAATGTGCAGAACAGAGAAACAAACATATTTCTGTTCAGTGAATCACCTATAAACCCTGCACATCCCAAAAATCTTTGTAACCTCAGCATAATCACTCAAAATGAAATTACCAACAACTCAACACTGATTTAAATAGCTAATCCAATTCACTCATCAAAAGAACAAAGCAAGAAATTATCAAGCAAAACTGAAAAGGGCACCAAAATAAAGCCCCATAAAGTTAACTCAGAAGCTAAAACAGTACCTATACTGGAATCCCTAAACCGTTCAAGGAACCGCACAGGATCAAACATCGGAAGATCGCAATTCTTTGGCTTCCATCTCCACTTAGAAATCTCTAGAGCATTACTTTTGTTGTTGAGAATGCAATTCCAGCCCTTGAAAATCTCCTTACAAGTGTGATCGTATCGAGTGGATCTGGGTTTGAGATCGTAAACCCATTCCCCATTGATGAAATCGCAGTGGTTTGAGCTCTTCTTGGGTTCAAATTGGAGGTTTATGGGGGGAGAAGAAGAGGGCGAGGATTTGAAGAGAGAGAGAGCGAGGAAGAGAGAGGCGAAGCAGAGGAGAGAGAGAAAGAGGAAGGATGTGAGGGAGAGAGAGGGAATGGTGGTGGTGGTGGGTTTCTTGGAGGTGGAGTTGTGGTTGTGATGGTGGTGAGCCATTAACGATGTCGGTGAGGAGAGAGAAAGGAAGAACCGCGGCGAATTTCCATTACCCGGCAGCGACTGTGGTACAGTGAGTGAAGAGGAAATAGCGCGACTTCAGGAACGCCGATAGCTGGAGTGGTTTTTTTTTTTTTTTTTTTTTTAAGAAGAAGAAGGAGGAGGATTTGCTATTTGCACTCTTAAACTTACTCCCTAGGTGTGGCTAAAGGCACCTCCTAGCACACGTCTCAAGTATTCCACCACTAAATCTGTGTACGTGCTCCTTGGAGGGTTGAACTCGTGACCTAATGTATAAGTTATAACTTGTTTACTAGTAAGTCAAACGTCCCTTGGGTCGCTCTTAAAATGAGTTTGGTGCACGGTGATAATATAACATTTTAAGCGTTCAGATCATGAGAATTGATACCAACCATTAGTCGATTATACAGTATGAATATGTACATGAGAAGAGTTGAGATCCTCTGCAATAATGCGGAGGTATTGTCGCCTTTTTGCATTATGTAATCTGCGGTTTTGCAGAGATAAATGGTGATTGGAACTATGGAGGGTTCTTGAAAAGTAGCCCTTGTTCACACGGCGCAAAAATAAGAACCACGTCTTACCAATCACTATTAACATATCTAGGTTTAGGCAATTCATCCAGCTTAATTTGTTTTCAGAAGCAAAAAAGTTGGTATTCAGTCAAGGGTTTGCAGATTTACCGAGTGATCAAATTGGTTTCATGATGGTACGAGATAGTATACGTTATCAAGTCAAGTTGTCAACATTGACGAAAAACCAAAAACTAGTCTGTAACATTATTATCACTTGAGGCCATAAAGATCCTTTATTCCACCTGATGTATGCAATTGTACGATTTAATTTGTCATCAATAGACATGCAGTAGTTTATTAGAGTAGAAAGTAGCAAAAGGTGCTAGTAGTTAGTTCTATGCTTACTGGAATGTACACGTACCCATAAATTTCGACTACAGCATCATCGATTTTGGGTGTGACAATCAAGAGGATTATGCATTGAATAAATTGAATGAGAAGAGCAAGAAGATAGTACGTGGAAGACATTCCGCAGCAACATTAAGAACATCAGAATGATGCTCATGATATTCATTTCTTTGCAAGAATCAACATTCTACAAAGTTTTCAAAAGCTAGTTGTGTGGCTGGTTTTTCAGCCAGTTAGAGCCGGAGCTGCTCCTCTCTGTGTCCATAGAAATTAAACGAAACCTTTTGATACAGCGCTTCGTAGTCTACACTTTAGGTGACTATATCAAGTACAACACTTTAATTTTTCTTGCCTATTGAAAAACAAACCCAAAAGAAAAATGTTTTTGACTGATTACAGCAAAACACACACCCAAATACGACAATGACAAGAAAAACGAATGGCCACAACGACGTCATCAACTATACTCTATGACTAATTGGTAATGTACAGTTGAAGTGTGGAATACTATGTCTTACAAAATGGATGTGACACGAACAGAATTATCAGCAGATCCAGTCAAGTAGATAGGCAGAGTTGGATGCCAATCAACAGTTGTTATAGCTGCGCTATGTGGCAAAGTTTTCAATCCATTTGTAAAGCCACCAACCTGCAAATGAGCACAAACCATTCTAAAGTGTACCAAACTAAGGTAAATAGCCTCTAAAGTCTAGCAGAGAATCTGTTCATGTAACATAAAATTTCTTATTGACAATGTTAATGTTGCGCCAGGGAGACCATGGGACTCACGTGCGATTGACTAATCAACTCAGGGTAAGTGAGAGATGAGACATGAGATGAAAATTGAACCTGATATATGGGCGAGCGTACTAAATCAGATGTCACCAATAGTCTCTTTCCAGTACCATCCAAAGCCATTTCATGGTGAGAGGAATCAGTACTGCAGAACCTACAGACCAGAACAATGTGTCAACAAAGTTGCTCAAAGAATGCATATGATCAATTTCCAGCAGATCATATTACACTGGACAGATTGTTTTAGAAGATGAACTTGACGATGCGAATACTAATATAATACAGTATTTGGAGGATACAGGTTGCCACAGTAGGTATGAAGATAGGACAACAAAGACTGGCAAATGCAACTAATCTTGTCAGGAAGTTGGGCATCCAGTACGCTCAAATACAATTAGGTCATACTTCAAATCAAAACTTCACTTTTCCAAATGTTCACCTTCAACAACTAGCATAATAGAACCCGAAATAGATGCAATATAGATCAAGCTTTAGACTGTCTCACAATCTACTGCAAAAATATCCTTGGTCCAAGCCAGGCAAAATTGATATCCTTGGTCCAAGCCAGGCAAAATTGTCAAGGTAGTTTTTCTTTCCTTTTTCTTTTATTGAGTTGTGGGGTTGGGGGCAGGTGGGAAACCAGCAAGGAGTAAAGCCCAACAGAACTACAGAATCAAGATAAATTCCTAAAAGTATCTATGCATGAACTGATGAAGATTGGTGGTTAAAGAGGTTGGTGCAGAAGAGACAGTGTGCTACCTATTCCAGCTAGCTGACCTTATTCAACAGATTTGACATACCACATTCAGAAGCAAGGAAGAATCCCAACATGTTCGCATGAGTCCAATCCTTGGGGACAACTTGGGTTTGAATGTGATTGATCTCCTGAGGAAAGACTCATGGCCAGCTTCCCAGGGTTATTCTAAGAAAAACTTTTAAATGAGGGGATGAATGATGGTTCATGGCCTTACTAAGGACTTAAATACTCTTTTGTTTTTTACGTCTTTGATGACGAAATCTTGTCATTTGTAATTCTTTTTACCTGATCCAAAAAAAATCTTTTTTTTTTTTTCAAAGAAAATTACCTGCTGCAATCTGCCGACCAAAGAACTTGACCTTGCTTGTGCAAGCTCCACTCAAATATCTGAACCCATAAAGTTTTGTGTCATTTTCTGCAGAACTTCATAAATATAGAAACAAAATATATAGAAACTAAATGTTCTCTACATAAGCTGAAAATGTACAAAAACATTGAAGTACCTTTCCATCTGATCCCAAAGTAAAAATGCTCGTCTCATCATGCCCAAAAAGAATAGAGCTGATGGGAGAATCATGAGCGGGCCATCCAGTAATTTGCAGGCCAGCAGACATGTCTTACATTAGTCAAGGAGTAGATGTTTGGCTGTACAAAAGCACACCCACTGGACAGTAAAAGAGGAGTTGATATTATTCATACCCATTTACTCGACATCTTGAACAAGAGTACCACGCGATGGGCAAATTTTTAACAATTGATCCAGGCCACTTGAAAGTTGAACCTATCTTCTTGAAATGTTCCAATAAAGGTCCCAAACATGCCAGGATTGGTCTATTGGGATATAACTCAGTTGTTACATGTGGGCATGGTACTCTAAACACAAAGAGTTGGTTTAATAATGTATATGTGAAGTGAAGGCGCATCCATCTGTCAGTGACTTGGTGTGCTATCAGCAACATCTACAAATTCAGAATAGTTACCATCTTACCAATCAACATGTAAAAAGTTAAGGATACCGAACATGTGAATCATCCCATCAACAGCAGCAGCTGCTAAAATCTTTCCATTGTGATTGAAGCACAGAGAAGTTATTGCTGGGGGCTCTTCACCAAGTGGAAGGACTGTCTTCAGAAAGTTGAAATGTAATCAAAGATTGATCTTTATGAACAAGTCAGCAAATCAGATTACAGGATGCTTCAGTAAACCAGCACGTACCATAGCTTTCCACGTCTTCATGTTCCAAACAGTCAGTGAAGCAAATCCAGTTGTGTTTGCGTAACTTGTTTCATCCCTGAGAAGAATTTGAAAATATAATGATACATAAGAATATCCATCAACAGCAGCAAAGAACAAACAAACAGAAATGTATTGGGACAAAAAAAAAAAAAAAAAAAAGTCCATCACATTTGGTTTATTAACTACTTTCCTTATCATTCAAAAATCCATGTGGAGCAATCCTATGGAGGCGAAGAACCCTGCACACAAGGTCTAAAAAAACTAATCTGACTATGATGGTTGCTCTATCTGCCTATCTACTAAGAGCAAAAACTAAGTTATTCATTCCTGTGGAAGTTAAAACAGAGAAGAAGGGAAATGAACAGTGCGTCCTATCCTGCACCACAGAAATCTTAAGAGCAGGAAGCTGTAGGTTGACCTCAGCAATGTTTTGATAAGAAACAGTTTCCTCCATATCTAGAAGTTGCTTCAAGAATGTATAAACAACAAAGACTTAGGTGCCGTTTGGACTAGTTTCTAGAATGATGAGTTTCTCCTTCACAAATCTTTATCCCTTTCTCCTCCCCCATTTACTTTTCTTGTCCGTATGAGTTTCTAAGAAACCAAATGGGGCTAGAAATAGAAACTCCAAAATAGAGCTTCTATTTCTAGCCCATTCTAGTTTCTTAGAACCTCTTTTGAGGAGGAAGAAGTAAAGGAGTGGGGAGGAGGATAGAGGTTTGTGAAGGAAAAACTATTTTTGGTAAAAACTAGGCAAACAAAGTAATGTACAAAAGAAACAAATAAGGACCAACATCAGACCTGTAAATAAGTAATGTTTCTATATAAAAAAAAAGTAAACACAAAACAACAAGAAACGTCTACCCTTCAGATGCTGAGGCTGAAACGAATATGGGTTCCACAGGACTGCATTTCAAATCTAGTACCCTGCCATACATGTACAACTATTTCAGCACAATGAACAAAAAGAAATACAAGAAGGGCCTAGTCAAGGGGGAACCTTCGAAATTTCTGACCCGTGCTAAGATCACAAACAACTCTTTTTGCATCCACGTTCCATGCTTTGATGCCTCCCTCGGCAGTGCCAATAAGAAGCTTTTATAAGGAAAAAGGTGAGTCAAATACCAATTACAAAGCAAACAAGCTCACTAAATTTAACTGGAGAAGTAATTCAAGAAAGCAAAAAGAAAATACCAAGCGGTCAGATTTACAATCCCAGTCAAGTGACAAAATTTCTGCTCCACAATAGATAGTAGCATTCCTTGATCCTGGCATGGAAGGATCATAAGTCCATATCCTTCGTCACCAAAAAGAAAAACAAAAAGCTCAATACTCCATTCAAAATTACATAGTTGAAGAATAATAGAATTCAAAGATTCACCAGTTCTCCACTGAAGTACTCACCCAATGAACAAGTCATATCCTGTAGCTGGAAGAACTCAAAACAAAAGAACAAAAACAAAAGGGAGACGCCCTTTCCCTATAAATGTGTTAAGGAAATGTAATTATAACTTTTCCTTGGATATAATTTATGGAAGATGCAAATGGCATCTCTGCTTAAAAGATAATGGCTCAGTTCTCACTCTCTTTACGACTCTGCCTACTTGACATATCCCATCAAACTCTCCCCTCCATCCTACCAATACCTGATTGTAGACGAATTATCCATCACACAAGCAGCACGCATATCATGTATGCTCACAAGGAATAAAATTTTGAAAATATCAATTCCGCCTTGATCCAAAAATGACAGTCTAACACAGAAATTGCAACCTTGAGGGTTTCCACACATAAAACCCAGACTACGATAGATATTTCAGTCCTTGCAGGGTAGATGGGATAGCTCAAAATTAACCCTATTTCACAAGAGTGATTGGAGTAGATACCTGACTGTTCCATCTGCAGAAGCGCTTGCAATATTATTCCCAGACACAGAAAAGCGGGACTTAGTTATAGCACTTGTGTGTCCTAGAAATGTCTCCTGTAACATTGTCATCAAATTACTATGTGAGCTTAGGAAACATGGGTGATTGTCCAAAGGACAAAAGTAAACACAAGTGAATAAGCACAGGGCAAGCAGCAGAAATACTGAATCAGAAAACAAAACAAAAACAGAATGACTCAATTAGGAAGCTCTACCTGGACTTTATCTAAAAAAAAAAAAAAAAGGAAGCTCTACCTGGAATTGCACTTTCACTTCCGAAAATTCTTCTTCACTTAGCAACACAGCAGCCTTTTCTGCCACACCATAACCAAACATCTATAAATCAGAAAAACATCTTGAAATGGCCCAAAGCTTATAAGTTGACCTCTTAATTTCAAGCAACCAATCTTTTTTACAACTGCTAAGTAAAAACGACTCACAATCAATAGCCCGTCTTCTTATAGGTGCCGCTAGCACATAAGTTGACTTCTTAATTGTAAGATGAACATCTTCCATCTATTCAAATCTTTTTTTTTTAGATAAAGAGAAAGTATATTAATGAGGAATCAGCTGTACGGAGAGGATAAGAAATCCACTCCAAAGAAACAGTTACAGTTACAAATCCCTCCATCTATTCAAATCTTGTTACAGCGTTAAAGGTACAAAGCACGGTATCTGTTTGTTGGGTTCTGATTTTTTTCCCTGCCTGCCCAAGAATTGAATTCGCCTTAAGAGCATTGCCTTCCTGATATATAATCACATACTGCTGGTCCTTCTTTCAGATTTATAGTTCTTTGCACCTTATAAGTCCAGATATGATATGCACTTTCATGAAAAGCCAAACACTTGCTCGTCCAGCAACAAGTTTTTCATCTAAAACTTGACCAAATAGCTCAAATAAAAATGATAATTACATTTTCAAGATAACAGCTGTCACTTCCAGCTATAACTAGATTCACACAGAATAACCTCCATATATAGTCTTGGACCAGATTCATCTAAGTGACCCTTTTATTACAAGAACTTGTTTCTTCCTTGATCAGAACTTAGAACCCATTCTCAATTTTACACAAACATCCCAAATCTATGTATTACAAGTCCTAGAAATTCTTGTACACTTTTTCTGCAAATATGCCCTATAAGTCATCAAATAAACATATACTGCAAAAATGAATAATGACATTAACTGTTGGGAAAGATAAGAAAGTTACCTCCATTATAAAGACGATTTTTGGAATGACCACTGTCATTAACCTTGGCTGATTGATCCACTGAAGAGACTGTGCTATGTTCCACACTCTGGGCAGTCATATTTGACAAACTTGAGGAAGATCCAGCCATGTCATAGACCTTACTTTCATTCTCCGTCCCACTTCTATTTGTAGTAGCAAAAATTTCACTGGAATCCATCGATGGATCTTCTGATATCATAGAAGCACAGTGGGCTGAGCTGTCTTCTTTTTTCATTGACACAGCATCGCTGAGTGAAAGGAACAACCTAGTCAATTTTATACCTATATCTCCTTTTTTCTTGAGGGTGAAGCATTTTTAAGAATATTACATTTAATTAGGAACTCTGGCAGGGAACTTTCACTTCCTTAGAACTAAGAAGTAGAAACACCCCAACGTAAGGCTCTAACCATAATGGGATTCAGGGGTAGAATAAACACAGCCTTAGCTCCAAGGCAGTAACTGAACTCTAAGAACCAATGACACCCCAACACCTTGCATCTTTCAATTAGAAGAAGAGATGAAAGAAAAAGAGAAAAGTGAAAATTGTGCAATAATTCAATTCCCTACCTCTTGAGCTGCCGTAACTGAGCTTCCCTTTCTTCCAAGACAGCTTGGAGCTGTGATAACTTCAGATTAAGCTGCTTAATGTCTTTTCTGAGACAGTGGATAGTGTTCTTCTCTGTACTGATCTTCAATAAAGCAGGGGTCCGTGAAAGGTCAAGGAAACATTCTTTTTGAAGTCCTTTTTTTTTTTTGCGGGGGGTAGGTGTGGGGGAGGGGTGAACTTTTGATGTCCATTTACTAGCTACAGCCCTATAAGTCACTATTTTCTACTTAACCACATACAAGACATGCATTCTCCCACTAACAGCCCACCCAAGCAAATAGAGAAAGAACTTCTATCATACAAGTCACTATTAGAGAGAACAAGTGAAAAACAAGCATAGGATATGAGCACCGCTGAACATCTGACTCAGAAAATTCCTTACTGAAAGATGCAAGGCATCAAACCACTCCTTTGAGAAATAAATGCGAAACTGAGGGTCTGTACTTGGATTCTTTAAATATGGAATGGCTGCATATGAAGCAAAAGGTGTTACACAAGATGAGATGAGGCAATATCAGACACACTAGGTGCAAAAGGAACCGTTTAGAACAATGCATTGTATAAATAAGTGAGAATAAGGAACTGACCAAACCATGGAGTCCAATCATCGCCATTTAACTGCAACTCATTGCCTAACATTCCAAAGAACTCTATGACTTCGTCATTCCTGCCTGAACGCACAGCATGAACTATATAATAACGAAGAATAGAAACCTCTAGTTTTGACAATGTAGCATGATACACTGTCTCAGAAGAAGAAAAGCACTGCTTCAAAAATCTGAGAAGGCCGACCAATTTCTCAGCCTGAAACTTGGGTACATAGATTGAGAATATCAATTCTAATATCTTCTCCACTTGGAATCCTTTTCCAATATCTGTGTTTAGCTCTGTCTCATAAGCTTGTAGGGTACTTGTGAAACCTCTGAATACAAGAAATTCTCTCACCAGCTCCTCTGCGTACTGCATATTTTCCATAGTCTTGTATTTCATACATGAAATTCAGATAACTTCCAGCACACTGCACATTAGTAAGAAATAGACTCTTCATTTCACACCAAAGCACCAAGCATGATGTTAAATTTCAATAATTGAGACACATTCAGAGAGTGCTTCATAGCATCAAGGAGGTTCCAACCCAAAACCAATTAGCAATAGGTGGAGTGACTCCTCTAGTTATAAACACCTTAAAATTCTCTCATTTTATCAATGTGGGACTTTCCACCTAACACGCAACCACATGTAAAGACCCATCTTGGGTTGAAGAGTGGACAAATTAAGCCTACTTAGGCTGTCACACGCGCATGGGCTAAGCAGAGGTACCTTGCCGCACATAAATGCCTATTTGGGGCTTCACAACATGTGGACCAACAGGGGGCATAGAGACAAGATTACCAGGTTAAATTTTAATAATTGGGCTACATACACAGTGTTTTATAACTTTAAGTAGTTTCTGACCCAAAACCAATTGACAATAGGTGGAGTACTCCTTTAGCTGTAAACACCTTAAGGCTCTCTCATTTTATCAATATGAGATTTCCCTCTTAACACACACTTGTTGGTCGATAGGTTCTCTATAAAGTTCCAACTCCCATGAAGTTCTAATTCCTAGAAGTGCGAAATATTTATTTGGTTGATAAAGAAAAGCCAGCTACCCTAGTGGGACAAGTTAAGCAAGTCGTTTCCTCCATTTTGTGACAAGTAGAACTTCCTCCAAATTCTTGGTGGTTGTTTGGTTGAGCTATTTGGGTGGCTAAAATGGAGGAAGTATTTCCCAAAATGGAGGATTTCACTTATCTATGACTAGATAAGCAAGCAATTTCCTCTGTTTTGTGAGAATAGAAATTCCTTCAGATTCTTGGTGATCGTATGGTTGAGCTGATTGGTTACCAACTAATAGCCACTTCTCAAGAATTTTAATTACTAAAACCTGATAATTGCAACTTCCCGAAATCAAGCAAGTGATTAATAGATGATATGTTAATGCACATCCCAATAAACACGCCAATAGGTTCTTTAGAGAATGAGATATAAATCTCTTATATATCCCTACCATAACTTCGAAAAGAGATCGTAATTCGTGCGATGCCATAGAATAAGATGAGAAAAGAATGGTAACTCAGTTATCACCTTGAAAGAGATATAGAAAAGAAAACCTATCTAAAACCATTGATCAAAGCCTACAGAAGTTTTAAGACGCCAAACCCCAGAAAATACTAACTACTGCAAATGCCAATTGGAAACGATAAAACAATGATCAGGAACCATTTGATTTCTAGGGTTTATCGGACGCAGATTGGAATTCATAAAGTTGACAAAAAAAATTGAGTAGTACCTTGAGAGATTTAGGAAATTCGATGAATCATAGAACAGAATGGGTTGGTTACTGGTCTTGCAATTGCAACTGGAGAATGTGTCACTCAGTTACTCGCAATCAATACAGAAAAACACAGAGAGCGCGACAGAGATGGAGAGAAAGATTTGTCTGTGAATCTTAAAATACGGAGGATACCTGTACGGAGGGTAAATACGCATTTTCTTTTCGTTTTTTTTTTTTTTTTTTTTTTTTTTTTTTTTTTNTTGGGGTGCGGCTGAGGACTTTAAAGAGTTTAAGACCACTAAACAACCTGTCTAATGGTTAGATGAGTGTTTGAAACTGAAGTTTGCTAGAAGTTGTTAGATATTGTTGAACTTTGTTGGAGCTTTTTATTAGTGGCTAGAGATGCAAAAATTTGTATGAGGTGTATGAGACTCGTACTACAAGAAGAAAATGTGGTACCTAAAATGTGGTGGTATCGCATCTTGTTTTTTCCGGTGTCAGACATCATACTCAGGCCACCTCATACAAAAATAATTGGGCTAGAGTTTGCTAGCCATTGTTGGTTTTTTGTGACTTAAATATGTTGGAACTATTTTGGTGTTTGATGGAGTTTGCTATAACTTTTTACTGATTGCTGGAGTTTGTTGGAAGTTGTTGGGAATGCTGGTAACCAACAAAAATAAGACGAAAAGAACATACTCTTAATCCTTAAATTATTTACAACTTGTCTCTAATGAGATTTGTTTCAATGAGACCACCACTTAGCCCAACTTCAATAAGTGAATCAAGGTCCAACCTACAAACCCTTATTATTCATGTGTCTCATCTAATAATTTTATGAGACACATTTCAAATAAGAATTTGTCAATTGTTTATTGTCATTCATAATACTCTCGAAATAATCCCCAAATTATTTTAAGTCATCCATAAACTTTGCGTAAAGTCATCAAAAATACTCGAAATAACTCCTAAATTGTTGAAAGTGATCTTTACTTTGCTTAAAGTGATCCCTTTTTCGATTATTTGTTTAACGTAACTCATTACCACACATTTAGGTTTAACCATGCCGGTGGATAATGACACATTTCCATTAATAAGTATTAATTGTTCTAAGCTATGAAATTCTTGCCAAAAAAAAATTGTTGCTATTTGATCCTTTTTTTTTTCGGAAATTTCCTGGGGTACCCCTGTACTTTGATGAAATGCCTGTGGTATCCAAAGTTTTGAAAATGTGCCTGGGGTACCCCTGAACTTTCAACAAAATGATTAGCATACCCACTAAGTCATAAAATGA
>BSSO01002379.1:0-19519 GCA_030267885.1 Mesembryanthemum crystallinum | reverse complement strand
GCAAAGACCACAGCGGCAAGCTCCAGGTCATGCGTCGGATAATTTTCTTCGTACTTTTTGAGTTGTCGAGAGGCATATGCTACTACCTTGCCATTCTGCATCATGAGGGCTAAGCTAATGTTGTAGCTGATGCGTTGAGTCTGGCAGCTGAGAAGGAAAAATAAGCTTGTAATTGGTAATGACCCTTCACTTAAGCACACTATTCTAACCTGGATGCACAGCTCTCCATCTTCAGGTCACTCTGGAAGGCAAGCTACTCTTCAGAGGATTAAGCAGTTATTCTATTGGAGGGGAATGTCTAGAGATGTTAAGTATTTTGTTAGGCACTGTGACACTTGCCAGAGAAACAAGCCTGACTTGGCTGCATCACCTGGTCTTCTACAGCCCTTGCCTGTGCCAGAGAGGGTTTGGTCAGAAATTACCATGGACTTCATAGAGGGTGTTCCCCAATCTCATGGGAAGGAGGTAATAATGGTGGTTGTTGATAGATTGAGTAAGGCAGGCCATTTTATTGCTTTATCCCACCCTTATACGGCTGCTAGTGTGGCACAAGCTTTCAATGATTATGTGTTTAAATTACATGGGCTGCCTGACACCATCACTAGTGACAGGGATGTTATTTTCATTAACGACTTTTGGAAGGAATTATTCACTATACAAAGGGTGGATCTACAGCTCTCTTCTGGATACCATCCTCAAACTGATGGCCAGAGTGAGGTAGTGAATAGAGGGTTGGAAACATACTTGAGGTGTATGTGTGCTGAATCACCTAATGATTGGAGTAAATGGTTGGCATTAGCTGAATGGTGGTATAACACAACTTGGCACTCTGCTGCTGGTATCACGCCCTATGAGATTTTATATGCGCAACCTCCGCCACTCCATTTGCCTTATCTACCAGGGGAATCCAAAGTAGAACTGGTTGATAGAAGTCTTCAGAAAAGGGAGGAGATGATTCAGCTGCTAAAATTTCATCTCATCAGGGCTCAGAACAGGATGAAGCAACAAGCAGATAAACATAGGAGTGAGAGGCAATTCAGCATTGGTGATTGGGTTTTATTGAAATTGCAGCCATACAGGCAGAGCACCATTGCTCAAAGAAGATCACAGAAGCTTTCTTCTAGGTTCTTTGGTCCATTTAAGATCTTGGATAGGGTGGGACAGGTAGTTTACAAGCTGGAACTCCCTGCTGGCTGTAGAGTGCATTCTACCTTTCATGTCTCTCAGCTCAAAAGGTACTATGGGCCAATACCTGAAGGCACTATGCCACCACTGGAGACACTGGAAGTTCATGAACCTGATGAACCTGAAGCTATTATTGACCGTATGATGGTGAAAAGGGGGGTGGCTGCTACAAAAGTCCTCATCAAGTAGAAGAACAAGCCTATGGAAGACGCTACATGGGAATTTTTCTATGATCTGTAGAAGAAATTTCCTCATTTTCACCCTTGAGGACAAGGGTCTCTGAAGGGCAGGGTTATGATACAGTATTACTCCCTCCGTCACTAAATCAAGGTTACGTATTCTATTTTGGTCCGTCACCAAATGAAAGTCACGTTTCCTTATTTGACAAATTTTTACTTTTGAAATGATCAACCTACTCTTACTTTCTCTCTCCTCACATGGGCAAATAATTTCTCTCTCCTCACATGGGCAAATAATTTCTCTCTCTAATCACCTTCACTTAAAACAAGGATATGAAAGGCATTTCACCCTCCTCATAAATTTAGTCTTTTTTGTCAAATGTAACCTTGATTTAGTGACGGAGGGAGTACAATTTATCATGAGTCTTTGGCTGTTATTTCTCAATTTGTCATTTACTGTTATTTCCATTTTCTCCATTTTCTCATTCTCTCTTAGATTCTCTGAGTTGTTAGTTGCTGAGCTGGCAATGAGGCCGTTAGAAGGAGTCTATTTAAGCTGTAGAGGGGGAATGTATCAGGCATGTGTAATGAGAATCTAAAAAATCCCTGCCACCACACTCTCTCTTCCTCTCTTTCAATTGTTCATTCCTGTTATTGTTCAGGAGAATTCTCCACCAAGCCTTCTCTCCTCTACAATTTCAGCTAAAATTCTTCCTCGAATTAGTATAATTCCTGGTAGAATTAGCTGTGTTCATATCACAACGATAATAGTCACAGTGTAGAGTGACAACAAAAGTTGAGGATACACATAGAAAAGTGAAAAACACAGGGTTATCACTAGAATTTACAAGTTTTTATTTATTTATTGATTTGTTTTTAAACATTAAGTGAGTTTGAATATAATTTTTCTTAATCTAAAGAATCAGATTTAAAATATAAATTTTAAAAACTACTAGTCTAGTTATGCGAGTAAACTAAAACCTAGAGATTCCTATTCAAACTCCAAAAGTTTGATTGAAGCACAGATCTAAGTTCCGCATTTGGTCAACCACTGCCACTACTAGGTAGGAGTACGAGTGCTTTCTTAATTTCCAAGATTTCTAACTTCATCACGCAAAAAAAAAAAAAAAAAAAAGAAGGAAATCGAAAAAAGAAAGGAAAAGATGACGATGACGACGAATATAAAAATAAAGAAAGGAACCGGGCTTGGGCTGGCAAAAACCGGGTTTAGTCCGCTCGAGTGTTCCATTTTTTCGCATTAGGCAGCACAGAAGAAGAGATGTTGCTACCGTAGCATCTACAGCTACCGTCGGAAGATCCAGCCTCCTCAGAACCCTCTTTCTCTTTCTTCTTCTTCTTTTTCTTCTTTTTCTTGTTCTTGGTGAAAAACATCACCATCCATCTATGGGAGGTAGAAGTGAGCTTTGCATGGCTCAGTTGGAGAATCACGAAGATATCACCTTCAATTGCCCAGATTTCGACCCAAATCGAAACCCTAGTTATCTTTCCGCTCAGAATATATCAGAAAACAAGGTATCATACTAGATTTCATGTGTTAATCTGGGTGGCTGTTGATCTTGAAATTTATATACTATGGGTTATGGGTTATGGGTTTTGATTTTGATTTATTTTGGGTTCTCTGCTTAATTGATCTTGTGGGTGCTTTAAAATTTGAGATGAATTGGTATTGTTCAGATTGTTTACAATTAGACAAGTGATTTGTGTCTTAGAAGATCGTTAAGCTAGTCATAGATTAGTTGGGTTCTCCATATCTCGTAGATAAATAAAAATTTGGGCTTAAAAGGCCCTTCTTGAACTCGAATCTTTCAACCGTGTTGCTCTCCTTGGGCAAAAGCTTCCGTCTTTAAACAGTATTGACGCCTCGGTTATCCATCATTCCTTCGGTACTTACTAGTCTTTGTATTGGATTCATTGCTGAGAAGAAATATGTTTAAAACTACATGTGGTGTTGGACATACTTGGTTAATGCGACTTGTCACTAGAATAGAGGAGACAGCTGGGAGCCGTGTGCCAATGCTTGTGTAGCTAACGGAGCAGCATGAGAAGAATCACTTATTAGCATTTTGAATGACAAGGTGACTCTTGGTTATGAGCTAGGTTATGAGCTATTAAATAAGCCCGTTTATTTCTCCTTTTTAGATTCCCCTGCCCATAAATTTGAACTAGATGTATCTGTGTGTGATCTTTATATTGTTTCCTTGAATTGGCCTACTATCATGGTTTGCATATATGATATAACCCATGCACTGAAACTGATACTAGAAAATGGGACTTTAATCAGCTTGACCCGCTGCTTATGATACATATCGTTCAACTATTGCTGTAAGTGAGGAAATACTTTCTATAGATGATCAGAAAGTTGAGTTCCCTACAAGAAACGAATCTTTTGGGGACAAGTATTCAACACTGTGAAGTACTCTGCAGAATCTGCTCACTAAAGGCTAGCTTGCATGGGGAGATTATTGCATATGGATTTTTAGAAAGCTTCATAGAACCTCGCAAGGCATTGAGTTGACCACATTAAACTGTAGCGTATGATTATCACCTTGGTTTTTAGTATATTCTAGAATCTAATACAAATTACCACTCTCTGAAATTGTTTTGAACATGTTTTAGTTCTATATGCTCTCAACTTTTTAGTCCATTGTTACCCAGTTTGTTCAATCTATTCCTACATGAGCTAATTCTTTTTTAGTAATTTGAACACCCACTCTATGGCTGGATAGTAATTTTTGAAACTAAGCTATGCTAGGGGCTTCAGTTTGGGCTAAACTGTGTTCTATGAATTGGTTTTGTTGGTTAAGCTCTTTGGCATTACGGGAGAGTGCTTACGTTTACCCTTCCTCTATTTCTCATCACTTGTTAGCTCGGTATGTCGGTTTTGGAGGGGGTAAGGATAATAAGTTGTTGTGGCAATGCGCTTTCTTCCCATTCTTTAGTATCTTTGGCTGGAATGGATCTATCGTGTTTTTTCGGGGACCTCCAAGCCTTTTGCTTTTGTGTGGGATTGGGTGGTTTACGTGGCCTCTTTTTAGGCCAAAGCTGCTGGGGCTTTTAAGGGGGTGAATCTCACTGATATTTAGCGTTGGGGCGATTTGTAATTAGAGATTCTTTTGTACCTAGATCTCTTGAGGATTCCTTGTCCTCCTAGCTTGTAATTATCTTCATTTTGGTTTGACACAATTTTTCTTATAAAAACAAAAAAGTTGTTGTATCTAGATGTGTCTTTGGCTAATTTGCAAAAGAAATCGGAAGACTTAGTTGTTCTGCGTTTCTCGTCTTTGTTAATAATTTACTATTGTACATCAACTTTTCTTTAATTAAATAAATCTCTTTCATATTTGTAAATAAGGTTGAAGAATCCTCCTAGCCTCCAACAATGCAACATTAAGCTAGAGTTAAAGAAGAGCCAACAGTGCTGCCATTCTGTTGAAGTAATCCTCTTATATACGCCTGTGAAATGAGAGCCTATTGAGGAAAAATAGACCATCCTAACTTTATCTAATTTTTGGCATTGAACTTCTCTTTAGAGTTGTAATTTCCTTTCTAAAAACACTAATGGCTTGTTTGTTTGGATATAATTGTAATTGCACTGTAATGCATCATTTTAGTAAGTGGAGGTAGAGGTGGAAAAGAGAGGATGGAGGGAAGTGATTGAGAAAGGTATAATCAATTACATCAATTTATGTAATCACATTTGCTCTAGTATAACCAATGTAATCATCATTACATAATTAGAAGTAATAGTGTTTACAACTAACCTAACAAATGCACATTCTATGAGTAGCCATGAGCATGTTTACAACTATAAAATGTTCATTACATTGTAAATGCCATTACATCCAAATATACACCACCTAACACTTTTTCTTTCGCAATCGTGACTATGTCACTTGTAAATGCTCATGGTCAGTACATAATCTTTCTTCCTTGATGCATTGAAAAACAGCTTTTGTAACAAAGAGGCCACTTGACATTGCAAAAGTAAGTACGTTCCAGTTTATCATGCACATCAATGTAAAATCAAATGCTTCTGTCCCACTTGCAAAACTGTAGCTAGTAATCACCTTGTGCAGTTTGCTGTTGTCCTCATATGTGGGGCATTAGAATTCTAAAATAACCAGAAATGAGATAGAATTTGGATTTTTTATTCCGCACAATTGGTTGTAAATCCATCACAAGAATACACACACACACACACACACACACACACACACACACACACAACAAAATCCACTGTCCCAGATGCGGGCTCCTTGTGAACAATTATTTTAAGTTGATTCCAAATACTTTCCCTGCAGACGCAATAGTAGTAAGCTTTCCCTTTTCCACTTAGCTCGGTTATTTGGGGTGCCAAAGTCCTCTTTGTGATGCATGCTGTCTCTGGGACTGTGGTTGTCAATAGGGTTAACATCAAGAAACTGTATCAGATGCGGAGGCCTTACAAAATGCTCTCTCCAGACATATGTGAGATGTGTTTAGGAGGGGGGAGGCTGATGAGCATTTGTTTTGCGCTATTATTTTGCTTAGGGTATGAGGCAGCGGCTGTCTGGGTTCTAGAGAGTGCTGGGCTTGTTCATGTTTGAGATTAGCTACTGAGGCTTTGGGCCGACAAACGAAGGGAAGGCTCTTTGGAGGTGTTCAATCAGGTTTTTCACAATCAGTCTCTCCCAAAGGGCCTGATGTAGGATATTTTAATTTGTTTGATTTGATTTTTGAATAGGCAAGGAGGCTGGGCTCGTAGGCCCAATACATCGAAGGTGGGGGATTGGCGCAAAGGCCTTTTAACCACTATATACCACCCTCCACCTAGAAATGGAGGGGAATGAGACTTGAACCCCCAACCACAAGGTTGAAGGTGTGAAAGCATAATCATCTAAGCTCCCCACTGTTGCTCGGACTTTGATGTAGGAGAAAGTAGTTTATTTTGATTCTTTATGGGTTAATGCTCATAGGAGGTTTCCCAAAGTCTCGCTGTTAGGTGTGCAGAGGGATTGGTGGCCTTATTCTTCTGATTGTAATTTAGGAGGGTGCTCGTCTTCCTTTTTATAAGTACAATTTCTCTTTATGTAAAAAAGAGAGTAGCATTATGAGGGATCAACATGAAGTAATTATTCCAAGAGATTGATAGCACATCCTCTTTTTGAGAAACCAATAGCAAGAGTGCCCTTCCCGTACCCTTCCTGATTTGGGTATTCTACAATGCATCCTCTTTATGTTTGTATTCTCAATGCATCATCATATTCTTGTAGTACATGTAAATAGATTATCAGTGATCTGAAAAGCATGTTCCATAGGTGTGTTGGTGCTGGTCTTTGTGTTGGTGCTGGTCTTTCTTCTTTCTTTTTTTTCATTTTTTCTTTTTAATAAAAGATTTTTCGCAGTCAAATTTTATTTGAGTTGCATATATGTTCTGTTTATCTTACTGGAATTACGAGTCGCAAAATTTTCTCTCAGCAGGTATCTACCAGATCAAGGAAGCCTGGAACTATTACTGATACAGGTTCTGGATCGTTTTCTAGAGAAAGTAAGCAATCTTAACACCCTTATGTGAACCACATTTTCACAGGAACTTTTCTTGAAGACAAATCTATAAGTTGTGCAAAAATTGGCGCTTAACTAGGGTTTAGAATGTTCAAATTTCAGCAATTGAAAAGAGTAAGCTAGCATTGAATCATCTTGTAGGTTGCAGGTTTGTTTTAGACTTGTTTATTTGCTTAGTTTTGGTTTTCTTTTTGCTATGGTGAAAGCCTGTGCGCTTTTTTTTTTTGTTGGTTCTGCCCATCTAGAGTGACACCCAAGAGTTAAGTTGAGGAGAGCTTATATGGTTTGATGACAATGCCTATATCACCAAGGTGCTCATCCTTATCAGAGCCCAAACCTAATAAATTCATTAGTTAAAGTATGCTTACCTTGGATAATATAGGGATGGAATAATTCAGGGAGCATACAAGTGAGAACAAAACTTGTTGGCAATGCTTGGTGGTTTGTAGGGCCAATCATCAACAAAAATTTAGATCCTAATAGCGCTCGAGTGTTACCCACTTCCATAGTCACCACCACCAGTGCCCATCGAGCTACGATTTTTTCCTTCACCTCCTTTGCCTTCCTCTAATCCATCCTTGTTCAATTTGTTAGGTTTTAGGGCATTGCATAATGTATGTGTCTACCAGAATGAAATTGCAAAAGAAGACCCAACTTTTGGTGGCTGATACTTGTATGATTCTGTGATTCTGATAATCTCCCTATCGACTCTGTGATTTATAGAGCATTGCAAATAGTATGTCTCCCGTGCGTTCAACATATCACCTCTCTTTGTCCTATAAAAATTTATATAACCCTTCAGGTTGTTACCAAATTAAGTGAGAAATTCATAGCTGCTTCTGGTTCTGTGTTGTCATTTCCTAATCAATTAAGATTTCTTTCAAGTTAAAGTGCTTCTGTGTTGTACTGAACTTTGGTTTTGTTTTGAGTAAAAATAAGGAGCATACAGCTGGTTGCAATAGGTTGTATATCATCCCATATATGAACTTAGGATAGAGTTGGACACCTGAGCTTAATGTTGTGTTGATGGTCTTACATTTATTGTTGANGTGGGCAATTAGCTCATTCATTTGCAGTGGCCTCTGAAATCAACCAACGTGATGGCCTGTAGCATCAACCACTACTGTCACATCTGTTGCCAATCTCCTTTGTCTGGCTTTGTGATATGTCAAGATAATATTGTTTTTGACAATGCAGATAATTCACTTTTTGACGCATCTCAGTATGCATTCTTTGGTCAACATGTTGTTGAGGATGTTGAGTTGGGTGGCTTAGAAGAAGATGATGACAACGTTCCATTAGTTGGGTCGCACAGTGATGAATATCATTTGTTTGATAAAGACGAGGTATAACTAATTGGCTCTATTGCACTCATTGTTGATGTTAGTTTCAGTCATTTTGTTTTCTACTGGATTTTACATATGCTAGTTTAGTCTCTAGTTTGACTCTTTTTTTGTTCTCTTTTTTATGTTTTTTATGTTTTTTATTTATTTATTTATTTTTTTTCTTTTGGGGTTCGGGTTGGGGCAGATGTTTGAAGCAGAGTTATTGATGGCCTTTTCTCTATCTTTTATGTTAAATTGGTTCAGCAGATTGACTGGTGGGTTTAGTTTTAATGTAAAGCACTTTGGTTATGATTCACCCTTACAGAATAATACTCATCACACTAAAATAGCACATAAGCCATAGGATAGGGAAAGGTAAGCTTTCCCTTTGCTTCTCTATTTCTACTTGTAAAGGTGTAACATAGATGGTTCAAACATTACTGTAACTAAAGTTGGAAACCTTGAGGGGATAGCTCAACTGGTAAGAACATTGAGATTTATTCCAGAGGTCCCTAGTTCGAGTCCCCTTGGGGCCACTGGAGGTTTTCGTGGCCGTTAACTTGAGGGCCCATGGGATTAGTTAAGGAAAGCTCGGATACCCATGTTAATAAACAAATAAAAAAACCTATAACTAAAGTTTGAAACTTTTCATCTTCTAACAAATTCATTTAGCTAAACATACAAATTAATGTTTCCGATTAGATTTTAAGTGAGGGAGGTCATTAACACTGGGCACCTATTGATTAGCAGCTAACGATTTTCATGATCTTGCGATGCAATAGAAATCACCAGAGACATATTGGTACCGACATTAAGGTCAAAGTGATCAATTAAATCTATCACATTAAAATATGTAACATTTGTGGAATAAAAATGATTTTTACACTTGTTAAAATGAACTTAATTTCTAACTCTTAATTGTTAACGACTGTGAACAATATGTTAGATGCAATGAACTTAAATTTTTTATTTTTTTATTTTTATAAGGAGAAGATTGTATTTACGAGAGAAGAAGATTACAAAGTTGGAGAACAAGGAGTTCTGAAAAAAGTAATTACAAGTCGCCTCAGTGATGTTGGATGTCAGTGAGGATAACCCCTTAAAAGCCTATGCCGCTTTGGTTTCAGATATACAATGTGGCTCCAAACATTCTAAGATACAAGAAGTAGGTTCAAGCCATAAGCACCGGAGAAGTGCCATATAAGCACATCTGTAACAACTTGCATTCCTTGCTCCACCCCCAAACCAACATAACGAGTCTGAAAATATTGTACAATATAAACTGGGCAAATAAAAGACTCTCCATAACACTCCCAATGCCAAAGATACCATACAAAGTCAATGTTGAAACAAATGTGAAGTCTCCCCATCCCCATACCGAAAACACATAGCACACTAATCAGAAGAAAGAGTCCATCGAGGTCGGCGCCTCTACAATACATCAATTGGTGTTTATTTTACCTCGCACAAAGTCCAAGCAGAGGTACACACTTTCAACCGGACCTTAGACTTCCAAAATATAAGTGGCTAAGGGAGGGAGTGTTACTGTGGTGGTAGGCTAAGATGCTGAAGGAAGGACTTGCAAGAGAATGCATCCAAAGAATCCCCAACCCACACCCAAGAATCACTAGAACTCGTGAGCGGAGTAGTATCCATGATTGTAAGTAAAGCAGCAACCTTCTCCGTTTCTCAGTCTGAATGGAGATCCCAAGACCCACCATTAGCAGAAAAGAAAGCAGATACATGTGCAACATGAAGATTGGACAACCAGTAAGCCCGAGTATACATGGAAGCAAAGAAGTTGCCCCCCTTCCACTATTCCTTCCAAAATCGCACACGAAGACCATTGCCCTCTGTAAATCTGACCATTGGAATGACGAGATGAGGTACTTGTGAGATGAGATGAACTTCAATGGTGCAACATGAGAAATAGGAAATCTAGAAAGAGTGTCCCGTCCATTATGTTGAAGACTGTACTTACGCTTGATAACTTGGTGCCATAAAGAGTCGACCTCCAAAGGGAATCACCACGACCATTTTCCTATCACTGAAATGTTTTTAGGCACCAAAAACCAACCAAGAACCGAACCCCCCTCCGCCTTAGGCACACTCAATCCCAATTAAGAAAATGATCATTCCTCCATCCATCAACTCCACCCCTAAGAAACCCACCATCAGTTTCCCAATCCTATAAGCCACGCCAACAAGGATTCCAATGTGGGAAAGGTATTAGATGGAAATGCTAGCTAAACAATACTACAAAATCGTGATCCCCCTAAAGAAAAGTACATCCCCTTCTGCCGATCTAAACGTTCAGCTACCCACCACACAACTGGCTTCTAGGAAGATTTAGACTGCGGCTTACCCCTAACTTGACACCCTACACAAGAGGTAAGAAGACTCCCAAGACGGCAAGACCCTGATCGCCCCATAAACCGCCGCCAAATTACACTGAAATTAGTCCGCATCTCTAATCTCAAAATAGAAAGCACCCAAAGTAAGCTCTTGAGAACGGCAGAGGGAAAGAGAATGATATCGTTTGCAAATTGCAGATGAGAAATAGCTACCCTCTCCCTCCCCACCCTAAAACAACCCACCAAATCCTCCTTGACACACCTTTCCATCAGCGGGCCATCGACAATTAATGTAAAGAGAAAAGCGGAAAGGGGCCCCTTTGCCTAAGACCACGAGAGGAGGAAACTCAATCCCTAGGAGCACCATTAACCAATACCAAAAAACTAGCTTTAGACAAGCACCCTGTAATTTAGTCATGCCGCCTCGGTCCAAACCCCTTCACATGTTCAAAAGCTACTTGAGTTTCCATTCTAATGGACATTGGAATGAACTAGAAACCCTCTTTCACTCGAAAGGTTTTTGTCCACCTAGAGCTGAATTGATGCCATGACTATGACTTGTTTGGTTTTCTTTTAGACAGAAGTAGAGTAGCCTTTTCTTCATAATTGTTTTCTTCATCATGACCCGTCTGTTTTTCTGCTAATTTTTTTGTAGTGTTTTCCTGCTTGAGTTGAATGTTTGCATTGTTTAAAGCCTTTATGCTGAAGTTGATTTGAATGACACTGGTGTATGAAAGACTTTTATGCTTCACACTACTTTGGAGCATCTAAGGCCTAGATATTGTTGACTTAGTTCTGCTTTTGAACTCTATAAGCATTGCACATCTGCAGTTCTAATATTTGGGCCTTGTTATTTATCAAGGGGCAGGATGTTGCTTTAGGATCTTTGTCTGATGTGGATGATCTGGCAACCACATTCTCAAAGGTAAGCTACCATTTGACTTTTAGTCATCTGATGTTGATGTTGTTTTGTGTTAAGTGTGCCTTAAATTTTAATATCCTCATTGTTTCATTTCATTTCTCATGACAGAGATGGAAATGGTTGGGTTGTGGTTGAAACCTGCTGAATGTTTTCTTTCTTTCTCCCTCTTCTTTCCGCTAATTGTTGCAAGTAGTTCTTTGACTTGTATATAAAAGCATGCAATGTACAAGTTAGAGAGCCAGTAATTCTTCCTAAATCTTTAGGTAGAGTAATAAATCTTTGTTGAAAATTATAAAATAGAATAAGCAACATTTGCGTGGGAGTCCCTTCTCTGTGACAGACTGGCAGGGTTTGGGAGGGTCAGAGGTTTAAAACCTTACCCTAGTAGTTGGCCCAGTACATCCTCAAGTGCGAGTATTTCATGGCATGTTAGAAATGGAGGACTATCAGTAAGACTTTTAATGTAGCTCATTAGATCCCAAAGCATTGAAACAGCCCTATAATCTGCTCTACAAATTATGAAAATCAATTAGTGGACTGCTTCTCCCCTGTCTCTTGAATATAATTATATATCTTGACTGTTGGCCATTATGCCCAGCTTCCTTTCTCGAGTTGTATCGGGGTCCACCAATTACTTTGTTGTTTTCAGGAAGCCCTATCTTGTAGTATTTAGGAAATACTAAAAGGTCTCATTGGAGCAATTCCATTGAAGTGATAAGTGACATCAGTGAAGTTATTTTGTGACATAAACTATGATAGAAAGTGGAATAGTTTCCAGAGGTCCCAAGTTCGAATTCCCTTAAAGCCACTGGAGGGAAATGTTATTAAAAAAAAAAAGAAAGAAGAAAAAAGAAAAAGAAAGAAAGAAAGAAGAAAAAAAAAGAAAAAAGAAAAAAGAAAGAAAGTGGAATAGTCATTGCAAAATGGTGTATAAAATTCAATAAGGTTGATAGTAACAGGTTTCAGTGGAGTGGTGCTCAATGAAGTGATAAGGGACATCAGTGAATTGAATTTGACATAAACTATGTTAGCAAGTGGACTAGTCATTGTCAATGATGTATAAAGTACGATAAGATTGATACTTGTCTGTATTTTCTTGTATCCATTTTTGGTTTAAATTTTAAGAATATATCTAAAAAATTCAAATTTCTGCTAATGTGTTTTGAGTAGAAATATCACGTTTAATTTTTTTTTTAATTTTAATCATTTATGAAAAAATGTGTGCCTCACGTCCGTGAGGCGTGCGCCTTTGCCTTGTGCCTCGCGCCTCAGCTTGGGGACCCTTTGCGCTTCGGTGCGCCGCGCTTTTTAAAGCTAAGCCTCTGAGCTTATAATCTTCTGTTGCTGCTTAGTACAAATATTTTCTTCTCAAAAGATATAAAATTTATTTGCTTGTAATTGGTTACATAAAGTCCTTGTACTATTAAATGCAGTAGTATCATTTGCTTCCAATGATTATAGTTCTGTCAGTGCATCTTAAGAATTTTCTGTTGACAGCTGAACAGAGTTGTGACGGGACCAAGGAATCCGGGGGTTATTGGTGATAGAGGATCTGGATCTTTATCAAGAGAAAGTAAGGCTAATATCACTTATATTTGAAAATTTTCTGTAAAATATTCTAGAACGCCTGGCCTTATTAGTTGCTCCTCAGGTCATTGCTTTGGTACTTATGTTTTTAGTATATAACCCTGGATTCTTTTTATTGCCTCTCATTCGTGTTTTTGCAGTTCATGATTGTTTATTTGTTAAAGAGAGATAAGGCTATTCTAGTCTCCCACTCTCTTTTCCTCTCGCTCTTCTTTTCTTTATTTTTCATTAATTTATTTTTTTGTGGAGGGGGAATGGGTATGGGTGGGGAAACAAGCAGGCGACTATGTTGTCATTGAGTATCAGCACCATTATAAATTTATCTCCTTTCATGTTGTTCTTCTTGTGATTTTTTATTTCTTATTTATATCTTCCTCCCAGCTTTTACACTCGTGATTCTTTCTCTGGTTCATCTGTTTTCCATCCCTTTCCACCCCTCTCGTCTCCCAGTTTCTAAATCCAAGAAGACGCTTTTACATCAAATTTTATGACATCGAAGGCTCTTATTATTTTCTCTAAGTAGTACATATTTGAAATGTACTTGATCTCATGATTGTTATTACTTGAACTTTGCTATAATTGTCTGACATGGGTAGGTGTTGGACTCATAGATGAAGTTTTAAGTGTCCATATCTATGTCAGACTGTAAAGTATGATATAGGTACTAAAGGTCAAGTAAATAGTTTGTGTAATGTAACTTATGTGATGGAGATAATATATATTGTTGTCATAGTCATACTTCTTGTTATTAATTGCTACTTCTTCAGAGAGTACTGTTGCTAGTAGATCTTTCTTGCACAGTATTGGGCATGTGATGCTTGATAGTTGTTTGTGATGTCTCACTATGTTTCCGTCAGGTAACTTTTTCCTTGATTCCGTTGAAAATGATGTAAAAAAGGTCCTTTTCCGTACCTAATGTAGGAACTATTATATTCTTTTAACCCTTGCTCATGCGAGGTTGATGTTCTTGTGATGTTGGTGCCAGTGCCCTTGATCGAGATGCTCTCGGTAGATTAATGAATGCGAGATTAATTGCACCTTGTAGTTTGGTATGCCAAATTAAGGAACATAAAGATTAGAGGCAGGCAGGCAATGAGAGTGGAGCTCTAAGTTTCAGTTAATATTTAAGTTGCATCATGTTGGGGGGAGCTTGGCCATCTGTCATGACACAATGTAGAGAGGTGGGGGATGGGTGTGCAGATTGAGGGAGGGGAAGAAGGTTGGGGAAGAGAGAAGATGGATATTGAGGCCAGGGTGATGACTCTTGTTGTTTCTGCTAGAGATGAGGGATGGAGGGTAAAACAAACTCCCTCCGTTCATTTTTTAAGGTGACGATTTCCGTTTTGGTACGTTCACTATTTAAGGTTACACTTCCAATTTTAGCAAAAAATTCCTGTCAAATTACCAATCTAACCATCCCCAATTTTACACTAACTCTCTCCACTCTCCAGCCGTCACCCACTCCCACAGTCCCACGGCTCTCACATCCTCTCTCCTCCCCGGAAACCATGTCCAGCAAATTACCATAATTAAGTTTACCTTCATTCTCTATCGTCCTGAATACCCACAGGCCACCAACTCACCATTTCCACAAAACCACCATTTTTAATTTCACCTTCATTCTCTCTCCTCCCTAAAACCCACAACCAATGCTGATACCAAGACCCTAACCAACGCCAAAGCCCGTGAAGACTAATCAGAATGGCACACTTTGGCAGAACCGAATCCCCGCCGATCTGTAGTTGCCGACATATCCCGANAGAAATCGCCTTTTAAAGATTGTTGAAGTTCCTCCTCGATCTCAGGGAGAAACGAAAGACATTCTGGTTCGAGTGGAATTCCGCGAGGAGAGAGAGGGGGACGGTGGAGAGAGAAAGAGGCGGTGGTGGCGGAGAGAGAAAGGGGAGGCACAGAGAAAAGGGGGGTTGGATTTTGTTTTATAGGTGGAGAGGAGTCAAGAAAACTAGTTTTATCTTCACCTATAATTTACTTAATAAAGTGATTTATTACTCCTTTTTTATACAAATATTTTTATGTATACAAATCTCCTTTTGCATTGCTAGTCTTTTTAATGATGGATGCCATAGAACTTGAATTAAGAGGTGAATGGTGCAGTTTTAAATTCTAACTAGTATTATTCGTCCTTTGCGATGCATGGGTTGCTACGTAATTATTATTTGGTTTTCTATACACTAAAAGTACGGTAATTTTTATATCTCCTGCAAAGCAAGACATCATAATTATCTTTTTTGTTATTGTTGTTTTCATTATATGTTTTATTTAATGAACTGAGGTTATTATTACTTCTATTATTTATCTGGTTAAAAAAGTGCAATTCATCTTTATTCTAGATAATGTCCAAGTTAATTTTTGTTCATCCTTATATTTTCTCACTATAATATATTTTATTAGTAATTCATATATATGTTTTGTTATGTACTTGATAGATTATCAAATTACTTTTCATTTGCAAAAGGTTACATTAAGTTTGTTATAATTATAATTTATCAGAGCAACATTAAGCATAAAGTTCCGAAAACTATATATATGGTCCACTATTTTTAGTTACCTTTTTTCTTCCAAATTGTAAAAGAGATTTTGAATTTGATGATAATTTTAATTGTTCAAAAAATAAGTCATATGAAGTTTTCATAGTCTGTAAGAACTAATAATCCTAATGAGAGAATTGCATTAAAATTTTCATGTCTTTGTAAGAGTATTGTCTTTTTCATGATTTCTTAATATGAATGTACATTTTCTTGTGATATCATATGTATTCTTTCCCATCTGTTTAGGCCCCTGTATTCTATGGTTTTTTTTTTTTTTAATTTTAGTTGATATTATCTCTATTTATTTCTTAATATTTTATAGATAAATAATATTATAATCATAGATAGACAATTTAGAATTACTTCAAAAATAGAACATTTATAGTAAATATTAATATACTATCATCTAGAATCTACTATTACTATCAACTCAAAAACGAATTGATCATTACGAATGAGAAATGGCATTAGTAAATATATATTTTTATTACATGTCTTATGGTTTTAAACACATAGTAAAATTTTAAGTTAATTTAACATGTAATAAAGATTGACAGTATGGTTTTAGAATCATTATGTTTAGTTGAAGGGCATGGGTTCAAATCTTATAAATTACACTTTGTTGTTTTTATTTTTTATGTGGCATCCTAGATTTGTTTCACCCCCTTTTAATGTATAGTATAGATTAATCTAATGTGGTTTCCTGAATCTGCTTTGGTGATTGGGAGAGAATTGCTTTCTATTTTGTGCCTCCAAATTGTACTGTCTGCAAGCAGTTTATTATTTTTGTGTGTTCAGATCCTAAAGCCTGTTTCACAATTTCCTTTTGTTCAGGTTCAGCTGCTGCGGACTGGTCACGGGATGGCTGGTTGGACCAGTGTGCATTGGATGTGGAAAATGATCTGGAAAGTAAGAGGTGGTCATCTCATCCTCATGGCCAGTCCAGTCATCCTGGGGATTATAAACCGTTGTACAGAGCATTGTCGTACCCAGAGCAGCAACTACAGCAGCAACAACTACAGCAGCAACAGCTACAACAGCAGCATTTGCAACAGCAGCATTTGCAACGACACTTATCAAGCGAAACAATTTCAACTCCTAAATCATCTTTCACCTCTTTTCCTCCTCCTGGTGGCAGACCTCAGCAGCCTTTGTCACACCGTCATTCACTTCCTCTAAATATATCTTCTCTTAATTCTGGTCCTGATTTAACTTTCTCAGCACCAAATTTATCGCCTATATCTGACTCTGGCCTTCATTTTGGTGGACTATCTATTGCTCATGGATTGCGTTATGGTGGAAGCATGTCAGGCCCCATACCTGGCCATGGAATTAGTCATCAGCCACGAAGTCAGTGGAGCAACCGTGCTGGTTTGTTGCATGGGGATCATTCAATGATTTTGAACAATGTATTGCAACAACAATTGACTCAACAAAATGGTTTGGTGTCCTCTCCATCACTAGTGTCACCACGACAACAGCTGCAACAACAGGGATTGCATCAGCCGCTATCATCGTTGGCACATCTTTCATTTTTGCAGTCCCAGATGATTGGTGGTCATCCATCACCATCCCTACATTCTTTCAGAAAGTATGACACAACATATGGTATTCCTGAGATGAGGGAACAAAGACCTAAATCAATGCGAGGTAAGCAGAATCACCGTTTTGGTCAACATGGAGCTGATGCTGCTGGCCATAAGAGTGATAGCATACAGTTCAAATCCAAGTATATGACTGCTGAGGAGATAGACAGTATTCTGAAAATGCAGCATACTACTCACAGCAATGACCCATATATAGATGATTACTACCACCAAGCTTGTGCTGCAAAAAAATCTACTGGATCAAGGCTGAAACACCACTTTGCTCCGTTGCATTTGCGAGATCTACCTTCTCGTGCACGTAACATTGGTTCTGATCAGCATGGTCATCAGTCATTGGATACGCTACGAAGGCTTGCCTTGTCATCCATTCGGAGGTCTCGCCCTCTTCTGGAAATTGAACCTCCTTCCTCAGGATGTGGTGATGGGAGCGTAGAATGTAGATCGCTGGAACAAGAACCATTGTTTGCTGCCAGAATTGCTGTCGAGGATGCTCTTACTCTTCTTATTGATGTAGATGATATTGACCGTTTTCTGCAATCTAGTTCTCCCCAGGATGGTGGGTCTCAGCTGAGGCGGAAACGGCTGGTTCTGCTTGAAGCTTTGGCGGCGTCCTTGCAGCTCGTCGATCCTCTTGGCAGTGGGGGCCATACAGTTGGTCCGGAGGATGATATTGTGTTCATGCGGCTTGTTTCTCTTTCAAAAGGTCGGAAACTTCTTTCCAGGTACCTTAAGCTTCTGACTATTAGCCCTGGACCTGCAAGTGAGCTGGGTCGAATTGTCTGTATGGCAGTTTTTCGCCATTTAAGGTTTCTGTTCAGCAGTCTTCCATCTGAACCTGGAGCTGCCGAGGCTACTTTAAATCTGGCTAAGGCGGTTTCTACTTGTGTGGGTGGCATGGATCTCCGTGGGCTTAGTGCTTCTCTTGCTGCCGTTGTTTGTTCTTCAGAGCAGCCACCACTTCGTCCACTTGGAAGCCCTGCCGGAGACCATGCCTCTGTTATCTTAAAATCTGTACTTGATAGAGCAACTGAACTGCTAATGAATCCAAATCCGCAGGGCACGAGCAGTTGTAATATTCCCAATCGTAACTTTTGGAAGGCTTCATTTGGTACTTTCTTTACTCTACTTACAAAGAACTGTGTAAGTAAATATGACTCGATAATGCAATCTATGTTGAACCAAGCACAGTCGAGTTCGGAAATTACAAGCGCAGAAGCAGCAAGGGCTATCCACAGGGAGATGCCAGTCGAGCTTCTACGTGCAAGTCTTCCTCACACTGATGAACACCAGCGTAGAGTGTTAATGGACTTTGCTCACAAATCAATTAGGTTTCCCGTCACTGGATTCAATCTTCATGATGAGGAAAATAATGGCCGAATAACTTCAGCATTTGTCAGGAGTTAGAAAAGCAATTAACTCATTGAGAGGATAACTGGCATGTATAACCACATGAGGATCAGTGAGGGCTTGACATACATGATTTCATTCATATGATAGGACCTGAAAGGGAAGTGCCTCTGAATGGCTGAATGGTAACTGGAACATTGTTGCAGTGTGTTTGAGCCATTTGGGTTTGTCACAAGTGAAGGTGTATCTGTAAGTTGAAAGCTGTCCAGACTTTCAAGTCACAAACTGAATGCATATTTAGATGAATGAGTGTCCTGCTTGTGTATAATTTAAAGGTAAAAGTTGTGAAAGACGTGGTGGTGTTTCCTTCTTTTGGAGGGTAGGGGGCTAATTTTTGAAGCCCTGTTGGAACCCTTTGATCAGAACTGGCAGCATAGGGAGTTAAAATTGTACAGAATGTCATTTCCAGGTTTATTTTCTCAGTTACTGGACCATATTGCTTGATGTCCAAAACACCGAATCATGTAGGGGTGCTTACAACAAACGGAAATCCGAAAAACCGTACTATTGGTACTGTAATCGAACTGGGCAAAAATAGCTATGGATGGTACGTTATAATACGACATTTAGCTACATCGGTTACCAAAAAAACAAAGCTATATCGGTTACAGAAAAAACATTTAGCTACATCGGTTACCAAAAAAACAAAGCTATATCGGTTACAGAAAAAACAAAATACTCGCTTCGTCTCAAAAGGAAAGTGATGTTTTCATTTTGATGGGTTAAAAAATGAGGGTTATGTTTCATACTCCCTCCGTCCCACCCACACGTTACCAAATCATTTTGGGTGCGGAGTTTAATGTAAGTTTCAATTGGTTGAATGTTCCAATTTTGCCCTT